>VDFB02328001.1:0-12827 GCA_007258455.2 Sequoia sempervirens | reverse complement strand
TTGTTCACTATGTTTTTAAAGCTTAAGGGATCATGCTTGAGTTTGGTGAAATCCATAATACCCATTATTCATATACTAGTGAACTTGTTAATCATCCACTTTTCAAAGGGTTTGCAGCTATAATTCAATGTGAAATTAGCACAATAATGAATCAATGAAAGTAATTTCAATATGTTGCATTGTGCCAATGGGACTTAGTTTCATTCCTATAGCATTATTTGATGAAGATTTTATCATTATTTCAAACCAAAAATAAGATTAACGTCCTAAGTCATGTGAAGCTCAAAGTGCAGAAGGTTGGATTATGGAGAGGATTCTTGTCTTAATCTTTTGATCCCCGGGTTTAGGCATCATATTCTCTCTTAGAATTGAGGGAAGAAAAGTAACCATCATATTCTTTGTCAAGGCTTGATTGTTAATAAGCATTAGTTGGTTTGGGATATTCAAATCTTGAATGCCCTTCTAGTGTTCGATTGGAGAGCACCAAACATGTGTTTTGGTTCTAAGCAAAATCTTGAATGGATTGGTCTTAGATTCATGATTTGTTTAAACCTTTCAACCTAGCTCTTTTTCTTGGCACAATGCTCTTTTGGGTGATTGACCTAGGTTTATTGCAAAATTCTCCTAGATTTGACACTTTCTGGGTGAAGATCCTTTTTTCTCATTGGAAGGAAAGAAGTTTTGTTCTATTTGTAAATAAGTTAATTAAGAAATGAATTTCTACTTATAGTGAAGTTATTCTTATCTCCAATATGTTTTTTAGATTCAAATGCAAACCAACAAGGTAGCTCAAGTGTTAGCCCATCTCTAGACTCTTTTGGACCATTCAAGCAGCATGCCTTGCATAGTTGCTTATGTTCCTATACCTTCATCACCTTGTGGTCATTCCCCATGTAGGGGTCAATGGTAAGGTTAGCAAACATTCCAAAGTTCTACTAGTTAGTCTTCATGTCTATACGTTAGCCTTTACCACTAGTTTGTGTCATGTTAGCAATGTATGTTAGCAATGTAGGTAGACTTTGTCCATTGGACTATCCTCACCTTACCTTAGCTATTCCACCATGTCAAGAGAATCCTTATGATTAACAACCTATGTAGCAAGAAGAGTAGAATGAAACTAATAATACTACTACTAGTTTGGAGTCCATCTCAAGGGTCCAAGATATGTCAAATGTGGGGTGCAGCTCCAATATGGATGACTAGAATTCACCTTTTGCTCCTAGGCTTATTGTTCTTATTGCATGTTTTTTAGAAGAATATAATTTGTTAAGCAACTACTTTTTTGAGTTACATGTTAGACTATTCATCATATGTGTAACCTAATTTGCATGACTTTGAAGGATGATCTAATTCTGTGCGTTTTTTTAAATAGTTTTGATGAAGGTAAATGTTCGGGAAGGGCCCGGACCATGACCCAATTACAAATCAGCTAAAAAGACAAACAAAACTTCTCTCATAAAAAAACCAGCAAATGCTTTTGACCAGCTAAAAGAGAGAAACAATCAAAAACAAAGGGAACAGCAAAGATCAGCAAATGCTTTTGACCAGAGCAAGAAACTGGAAGCTGATTTTAAAATGAACCCAAAACCAAGAACAAAGCCAAGACTTTTTTTTAAATAGTTTGTACATTATTTATTTTCTTGTCATATTAATTTTTATCACTTCAATATATAAAATGAGTTGTAGTGGGCATTAAGCCAGGCTTGCAAATTTATTGAGTTTTGAACTATCCTCTTATTGTAGTGTTGAACATGATGTAAACTCACTTTCCTTGCAGGGAGTAACCATGGTATTTAAATTTGGATCCTTTTATTATGAATATGTTGAACAGTTATTATGATTCTGTATATAAAACTAATATGTTAAGACAATTATCCATGCCATCCGATCATATATGAAAGTTACATTCTAAACTTATGTCGTCGTGTCTTTCCTTGCCTTACTATATAAAGGTAGTCCAGTCCACTCTATTGCTCAAAACGATAAATCCTCTTGTATACACCTAAAAAAAGTCACATCACATAGTCTGGTAATTAATTAAATATTTTTAATATTTAATTAAATCTTTGAATTTCATCTGCGTATAAATAAATTTAAATAATTTATTTATATTTGTTTATTCTTTCATTTCGATTAAATAAATGAGTTTATTTAATCATCTTTTCGTATTCATTTCTTAATTAATTAAATAAACATTACGATTTATTTATATTAATTATCAATAATCTTGGCTTGAATATTTTATTCAAATAAAGATTAAGTATTCCTTTCTTCTAAATAAATTCTTCTAATATCCATTCACAATTAAATATTTCTAAATATTTAATTAAATTCTTCTAAAATCCATTCATAATTAAATATTCAAAATATTTAATTAAATTTTTCTAAAGTCACATTATAATTAAATATTCCAAAATATTTAATTTAATTTTCCATAGTTTTAAAATCAAAAATTGAACTCAATAAATGAAATTAAATAAATTTATTTATTTAATTTGGGAATTATCTTCAACAGCCGTGAAGCAAACTGCCGAAACAGAAAAATTAAATTCCTCTGTTTCTATGCAGGCTTGTTCCCGTGGGTTGAAGACAGGCATCCATCCCTCTCTCCAACCTCCCAACCTCTTCCATTTTCTTCTCAACCTCTCCATCTCTCACCATTCAAACTTACCAGACAACCTCACAGCCGTTGATTCTTGCCAACCAGGATTGTGCCTGCAAAAAGCTATAAATAAGACTGTCGGGTCTTTGAAATCATATAGAAGCTTTCAGCAGGAAAATTATAGCCAAATTACAATAGCATAAGCCTTTTTTATTCACAGTATTCTCATTTCATAAGCATAGTGTAGAATCATGGCATATCATAGCATATCCATAGCATTTTCCATTTACAGCCCCTGTACATAATCCATAGCCTCTGTGCATATCCGTCAACATTCTCACCTTCATTAGCATATAGCATATAGGATAGAATTTCTTTTGCATACTCATTCTGCAGACTGCCATTTGGAGAAGCCAAGCTTACATAATCTGAGAGCAGCAGCTTCGAACAAATCTCTGGAGATAGAGAAAGACGGAACGCTTCATGAAGAATTTATGTTTTATTTTAATTTCACTTCAATTTCTTTAGTTTAAAGTTCTATCAATTGTGTTTATTGTTTTCAATTTGATTACAAATCTAACATACACATTTTTTGGCGCCCACCGTGGGGATTTTGCCCCCATTTTTAACATCTTTTTGTAGGTTTCTTTGACAGGTTACGGCCAAAAAACAGCGGATTAGTGCAAGAAACACGTTTTAGAAAGTTTATACCCAGTTCAACACATTTGAGCCATCCTGCAGCGCTTGTAAGCCATCCTGCAGCATTCCTGATCCATCCTGCAGCGCATTTGAGGTATCCTGCAGCGCTTTTAATCTGTCCTGCAGCGCCCGTAAGCTCTATTGCAGCGCTTTTGATAATTCCTGCAATGCTCTTAAGAATTCTTGTAGCGCCTATGATAAATTTTGTAGTGCCCATGAAGACTGTTATAGCGCATGTTTCAAAAACCTGCAAATTGTAATTTGTAAGTTTAATATAGTTTAACTGAATCCGATGCAACCGCGGACAGTTAATAATTTTAAATTGGAAAGAACCAATCCTAGGGTAGACATTTCATTATTTCATTTTGGGACTAAAATGAACTCTATGTTTGTGTGAAGCAACATCTTCACTTAGCATAGTAAATTTTATTTTGGGCTTAAAATAAATCCTTGTTTGCTTTGTTTTTGGTGATAGGCCTATGCTCTCCCCTTAACTGGGTGATCAAAATGCCAAACTCACCTATTTCCTTTTATGCATTTTACAGCTTTATTAAAACCTTGTAGAGAGCCTGCTCTTGCGGGAAAAAGTACTCACCCAAGAGGAACGACTCAAGTGGGTTCAAGCCAAAGCCAGGCTATTCCACCCCACTCTAAAATTTAAACCAAAATTGGGGAAACCCTCTTTTGACGGTAGTGTGCATTGATAACCATCCCCAAAGCCTTTGTTCTAAAGGTAGGGAGGTCTCTCGAGGGAGTCTATCATTTTCTGCACCGAACGGAAACCCTTTACTACACGCAAACCTATAGTGTGAAAATCCAACCTGGCTCTCCAACACTGGCAATAACTCACGCAAAAAAGAATCTACCTCTAAGATAATTTTCACTATATAACTGCTATGGATTGCTTTTCTGTGGATCCGTATCCACTTCCACTTCCGAAAGTACACACTCCGGATAAAAATATGGGTGTCTTTTGGGTGAGGGATACTACCAAAGTAGCCAACGCAGTCAAGATGGGTTGTTGATTTCTGCGATGACCTAATGGAGAATCTAAGCAGAGTGGGTCCATGAAATGATTATCATGTAAAACTCATAAAACAATTTTGAAAAATATTTTGTCATACACTCATGCTTCGGTGACCCAAGCACAACCATTCCCAGCAAACTCTGCTCTGATGTGCTTCAACACCAATTCCTCAGATGTAAAGCATCATCCAACACCTACCATCAAATACATCGAATACTCCTGCTATGCATTGGAAACCACAACTTTCTAAAGTCCATTTTCAAAGCCGATTAAAAGCCAAAGAAACCCCGAACTACGCTAAAACTATTGAAGCAAGAGACCATTCTTAGATCAAAGTCGGGGTGCATCAAATATAGAACTTTTCTTCATAAGTATCATGATTGTGTTAGAGGTCTTTTTGATGATTATGCTATAGAACCTTTGTACTCACAAGCTTACTTTCAAAGAAGAGCCCTTTCTCAAAGGCATAACCATAGTCAACGCATTCGTTTCTATTATATTCTCCAACTTGCAATTGAATATTCTACTCATCCAAATCAAATTTTGCAATAGAGAACTTAGATCACATTAGGCATTCATCACAAAATCCATCCTTTTACAAAGCTAAGATCAAACTTTATAAAGTGCAAAATCATCTTTTTCTTAATCTTTTGCTTAAATTCCCACCAACAGGATTTTTATCCTTTCAATTAGGGAACAACACAAGCTAAAGATTAGAACCTTTGTAAGTCATAGAATCTTCATTCTATCCTGACTTTCATATATATCATATAATTGCACTATTTCACTTTTTTGATCAAAAGTGAGTAGAATTTGGAACAAAACTTATGCCTGTCTTCACGAGATCTCAAAAACACATGGAAAAAGACGAGGGAGAAACCACTACAAGCAAAATGGGTGACCATACTGAGAAAGAAGAAGATACATTTACGTTGACGCACTACCGTAAGAAAGCCAAGAAGGTGAATAAGATCCCCTAATCGTATACTCTTATGGAAAGGATTGAACTAAAACAAAGAAAGATATTTTCTTTTCTATTAGCTAATCAAGGAGCTTTAAGTTACTCTTTTACAATCTTTGGACATAGAAGGCTGGATTAAATGTAATCCCTCGAACCTCCCACTCCACTTTAGTGCCCTACTCAAATAAAATAAAAGAATTACTACAAGGACAACCAAAGAGATGCAAGGGTACACCAAAGAAATATGTTTCAAAGACACATCCCCATCCATCCTCGACAGGAGTCTCAAACGATCCCATCTAAAACACTGTGAAACCCCAAATATGATAGACAATGGAAAAACGATCCCATTGACTCATGTGGATTTCTAGGAGTCTAGAATTGGCCATGACTATAATTTACTTAATGTGATTATTTCCCAAGGAAGTCTAGGGTGTGGAGTGGCTTTCTTCTAAGATCACTCCCACCCATCAAACCTTTTTGAGGAGTTAACTTCAGTTTGTAAATAATAATACGCCTTTACAAATATTCAATAACAATCTGGTTATAATACGTTTGATCTCTTTTATAAAGGAAACAGTAGGAGAACCCTTCACTCACGCTCCAAGTGTGTGGAGAAGGCTATTTGCACCCATATCTCCGGCCCCATTCTAAAAAGGAAAAGATGGATATCTTCATTAATAGCCTAGATCAAGAATTAAGCTATAGGCTTAACCTTCATTGTCCTCATAACTTTGAAAAATTGATTGAAAATGCAATCACCATTGAAGGCGCTTTGGTTAAACGAGGGGTGATAAAACTTGATAATCCAAGTACATCAAACCAAAACAACAATGATAAAACAAGGTTTTGGAACATAAATAAAAATGTTGTCAATGATGGTATAGTAGATGCAAATAATCTACGAACAAGACCATCTGTCTTGAATCTATCAAGTGCTTCACGAACCAATCAACAAGGAAACACCAATCAACAAGGAAGCAACAAACAACAAGGACAAAACTCTAATCAAGAAAGCATGACCAATCAAAATACCAATCAAAATCATGGTAATTTCAATAGCAATCTTGGCAATACCCAAACATCAAATCCATCTAGACCTCCATTCTTTTCAAATCGACGGAATTTTACCACGTTGGGTCAATCTCTTGAGTCTGCTCTCAAGGAGCTTCTTGATAATAAGGTTATCACCTTACACCACAAAGAGATTATGAGCCACGAGTCAAACCACCATCGTGGAATGACTCATATTATTGCAATTATCATCAATGTAAGGGTCATAGAACGAATAATTGTCAAGCTTTAAAAAATCTAGTACAAGATTTAATTGACAATGGCACTATTACAATTGAAGGACATCATACCAATGACGATCATCAAGCATTCAAAGATCCTTTACCGAATTATCAAAAGGGGGAAACATCAGATGCAAAAGCCAAAAGCATACATAATGTTGAAGACAATATAATCCGTCACATCTATGTTGATGATCAACGGGTTAATGTTATCAAAATCAAGGGAAAACAAGAATATCAACAGGTTAATGTGACTATGAGAGGACAAGAAAAAGTTGTTCTAAAAGGAAGTTCATCTAAAGGAACTATTCCTTCTCCAAGTCAATATAATCTGGTTGATCAATTGAGAAAATATCAGCTCAAATCTCCATCCTTGAACTTCTCAAAATATCCCCCATACATAAGAATATTTTAGAAGAAGCTCTTGTAAACACAACTGTCGATACTGATCTAGATGTAAACAAATTTCAAGCCATGGTGGGACATTTGTCTTCCCCCACTTATCTTTCATTTTCCGACAAAGATGATGTCTCTATGACACATCCACATAATTCATCATTCTATCTTGAAGTCATGATCCATAAACACCGAATTAGACGTGTCTTAATAGATGGAAGAGCTGGTTTAAACATTTGTACTTTAAAGTTAATAAATGCCTTGGGAATTTCAAAAAATTATATTGATCCACGAAGGAAAATAACTATTAAGGCATATGATGATGAAGAAAGAGCTTCTAAAGGATTAATATTGCTGCCTATCAGAGTGGGACCTGTTGTGAAGAACACATTTTGTCAGGTTCTAGACCGGGATCTTTCCTATAACATACTTTTGGGTCGTCCATGGATTCACGATATGCAAGCAGTACCATCAACATATCATCAATGCATCAAGTTTCCATACGATGGACAGGAAATAACTATACAAGCTGATTACAATAGTACCCAAACTTGTTCAAATCTTCGAGCAACTCAAGATACCTTTGTGCCACACAATAGGGAGGCTCTTGTTGTTTCTTCTTCCAATCTACAAGTCCAATTGCAAGAGTTGACAAAGAATCTTGATACTAAGCTAAATTTTAAAGACAAAGGGGTAGGTGAATATTCACTATCTCTTTCTACCTTACCACCTTCTCCAAGGTCGCATGGGCAGCCAACCTTATCAAATCAAAAGATTGCAATAGCTTCTACATCCCAAGTTTCTGTGCCAAACACAAAGTTTGACGGAAAATTCATTAGAGCCAACACCACTGAAGAAGAAGCTGAAGATAGGGATATCCTAAATTGGTTATACAAAGATGAACATGAATCTCTCTTGCACGTTAAGTTTCCTACAGAACAATATGGTAAGGGGTACGCTATCATGCAGAAGATGGGCTATGAAGGAAATGGTCCTATAGGAAAGAGAAGAGAAGGAATTGTGGAACCAATTCAACCTATTTCAATACATCCAAGTGATAAAACAGGACTTGGATATGGGAAAGATAAAGAAGAATCTACTTCACAGCAAGCACAATCAACTCATGAAGGAGGATCAATGACAGATAAACCTCATGAATCAGTTTTCCAATTGCAGAATAGTTTAGATATTGATTCTAATGAATATGAATGGGACACCATTTATAATGATAAATTTTGGAGAGACAAACAAGTTGATACCATACATAAATATGCACCTGTTCTCATACAAGGAGAAGGTTCAAGGCCTCTACTTGATTATGTTTTACAAAGTGATCATGACTCAAGTGAGGACGATTCAGATTCTAATGAGATAGACAATCAACAGGAAAATACCATCATAGACTTTGTCTACCATGAAGATGATAGCCACATCATGACTTTGACAGTTCAAGACCTTACCCAACCTAATGATCCCATGCCTTTAGTTTATCCGGAACTTATTGATTGGGACATTGGTGCACCTATCCATATCCCTACATTCCATGATGATGAGGACATTATAAATTTCCTTTGCTCCTCTAATGAAGAAAACGATTGGTTCATCCAAGAATTTCATACTCATGATTTTGATAAGGAGAGTGTCAAGTCTCTTAGCTACAAAATAAATGAAATAAAAGATGGATCTATTGGTGAAAACCGAAAAAGGGCAGTGATAAATCACAACAAGAGAAAAATAAAGAGCGAATCCAACAATGAAAACCTTTCTGAGGCACTGAAGGATGAGAAACTTGACACTCTTCCCAAGTATTATCACGAAAGATCTTCTATTTTGATAGAACCAACAGAATCAATTAACATAAGTATAGCAAAGCAACCAAAAATTTTGCAAATTGCAGCATCATTGACAGTTGAAGAAGTTCTGAAATTCATGGAATTCTTGAAGGAGAATCAAATCAACTTTGCTTGGTCATATGTTGATATGCTAGGGCTAGAACCTAATCTGATAATGCATCATTTATCTATTAAAGCAGGGGAAAAACCTGTGAAGCAAAAGCTTAGAAAGATGCATCCATGCATCCACATGTTGCATTATTGGTCAAAGAAGAATTAAAGAAGCTTTTGGATGTTGGATTCATTCGAACTATTGATTATGCAGAATGGATTTCTAATATTGTACCTATTTCAAAGCCAGATGGAAGGATCAGAGTTTGTACAGATTTCAGAGATTTGAATAAGGCTTGTCCCAAAGATGACTTTCCTTTGCCAAACATAGATATGATTATTTGGTTGCTTCGTGCGTATATTCATTAATGGATGGATTTTTAGGATACAACTTGAGGATAAAGATTGCACGAGAGGATCAAGATAAAATAAAGCGTTCACATGCCTTAGAATTTACCTATTCTTTGGGAATGTAAGCGCATTTGGGTTCCAAAATGTCGAAGCTACTTATCAAAAGAGCAATGACAGCATTTTACCATGATATGATGCATTCATGGAGACTATGTTGATGAATTTATTTTGCCAAATCTTACATAGAAGGACATCTAGAAATCTTGTCGCGTCTTTGCGAGGAATGGAGAGTTCAATGTTAGTCTCAATCCAAAGAAGTATTGATAATGCGTTACATGCGGAAAACTCCTAGGATACATTGAGCACGAGAAAGGGCATAGAGGTTGATCCAGAAAAAGTACAAGCTATAATGGATATGCCCCCACCATAAAATATCAGTCAACTTCGATCATTGCAAGGAGGATTACAGTCCATCAGAAGGTTTATAGCTCAATTGGCAGACAAAAGCTTGCCATTTACACATTTATTACATAAGAATGTCCCATTCAAATGGGATGACAAATGTGAAGCAGCATTCAATCAGATCAAGCAATATCTTATGCACCCACCAATTTTAATTCCACCTATTCCAGGAGAGTCACTCATACTCTATATTTCAACAACAGAAGTATCCTTGGGAGCATTATTAGCACAAGAAGATTCTACAGGTAAAGAAAGGGCCATATGCTATGTCAATGAGCTTTAACAAGTCATAAATTAAACTACAATTTCATTGAAAAAGCTTGCCTTGCGATGGTGTTTCTCAAAGGGGTGTGACTTCTGTTGGCTCATATAGTTAAGCTGATAACCAAAATTGATCCACTAAAATACCTTTTAGGCAGAGCTACTTTAACAGGAAGACTTGCAAAATGGGTAATGATCTTAAGTGAGTTTGACATTCATTATGTAGATCGAAAAGCTATTAAAGGATAGGTCATTGCAGATCAGTTGGCTGAAGCACCTTTACAAGAAGAAAATCCAATGCACATTGAGTTTCCTGATGCAGATGTCTTCACAGCAACAATTTAGAAATCATGGACATTGTACTTTGATGGATCTTATACACAATATGGTTCGGGGGCAGGGATTCTCTTTGTTACACCTGAAGGACATACCATTTCACGATCATATCGATTGATGTTTCCTTGCACAAATAACATAGCTGAATATGAGGCATTGCTCATAGGATTGAAAATAGCATTAGAATGGCGGATTACAGAGCTCCAGGTCTATGGTGATTCACAACTTGTCATTAATCAAATTAATGATGATTATCAAACTAAAGATGATAAGTTGCTACCTTACAAGAACATGGTGGATTGTAAAAAAGTATTTTTGTGTCTGAAATCAAGTTTCCACAAATATCAAGTATTGATAATAAAGCTGCAGATGCAATGGCTACCATTGTTTCTTTATTACAACTATCAGAAGATCAAACTAAGTATGAATTCTTGGTAGAACAATTGTTTTCTCCCGCCCATGATAATCTTGAGACCCAAGTCATATATCATTTAACCGGTTCTGATTCACCTTTATATGGCAAGACTTATACCTATTTGAAAGATAACATCTTACCTCCGGATTTATCTCAAAACCAAAAAAGGAACTTCATACGCCAATCATCTCGTTATACCTTAATTGTTGATATCCTTTACCGACGTGGTCTTGATGGTACCTCATAGATGTCTTGAGCGTGATGAATGCGAGAAAAAACCTTACAAAGAGGTTCTTGGTGGTATTTGTGGAACTCATTGATTGGTTTGACCTTAGCCAAGAGCACTGGAATGGGATACTATTGGCCTACCATGGAGAAAAGAATCTTTTACTTTTGTCAAGAAATGTTCTAAATGCCAGATCCATGGGAATCTTATTCATGCACCTGCACAAGAACTGCAACCTTTCACTTTGACATGGCCTTTTTCTCAGTGGGGATTAGATCTTGTTGGAAAAAATCATCCTTCATAGTCAAATGGTCATAAATTCATCATCACAGCTACGGAGTATTTTACAAAATGGATTGAAGCTGTTCCTTTGACAACAGTGACTGGTAAACAAATATCTTCATTTATCCTAAATTACATTATCTGTCGATATGAAATTCCTAATTCTATCACTGATAATGGAAGGCCTTTCAAGAATCAAGATGTGGATGAACTTTGTGAAAGATTTCACATCCAACACAGGTTCTCTACACCTTACTATCCACAGGGTAATGTTCAAGCAGAAGCTTCCACAAAACAATCTTGAAGATCTTGAAAAAGACAGTAAATGATGTCGGTCGTGATTGGCATGTCTAATTAAATCCAACTTTGTGGGCATACAGAACCAGCATTTGCACACCAACAGGAGCTACACCGTATGCCTTGGTCTATGGAGCAGAAGCAATCTTACCACTAGAAGTTGAAATACCTTCGCTTAGGGTCTCACTCAAGGGATTGATAAGTGATGAGGACTACAGAGTATCTCGCCTCCAAAGAGCTAGAACTATTAGATGAAAGACGTCAACATGCAGCTGATCATTTGAAGGGTTATCAACAAGTTATGTCCCGTAGTTACAATCATAGAGTTAAACCATGAACATTTCAAGTAGGTGATTTAGTCTTGAAGAAAATCATGTAGTAGGAATGAGGAAAAATTTGAACCTAAGCTGGCTTGAGTCCATTTTATTTATTATTACGGCGCATATGGATTTACAGGTACGCTGCTCGATTATCAATGTCGAGAAGGGGACTTTGTTTGAAGGCGATCATAGCATTCATTTTGAAAAATTCTATGTCGAATCATAAAAGTCGAAAAATCAAAAAAATCATACAAAAGTCTTGAAAAAATCAGAAAAATCTTTAAAAAAGTGCAATAAAAACAAGTGGTGAAAACATGGCAAACATGCGTAACTTGTGATCAAAATAGGCTCCTCTATCTATTAGTTTATATCTTGCATTCACTTTAGGCATCATCCATTCATATTTATCATCTGTATATATCTTTCATATCCATATCATATGACAGGGATCCTTATGTTTCATCGTGGCTTGATGAAATCTATATATATCTTTCATCCTTAGGTTATGTTTACATTGGGGGAAAAACGCAGAAACATAGACTGAACAAGAGAGGGGCAATAAGCTTTTCGAACATCGCAAACAGACACAAAAATGATTTGTCAAAACACAACAAACATGGCTGCATCAAATCAACTACGACATACTTATTCAATGCCAATGGAAATCGAAATCACATGATCCAAACAAACATGAAAGCATAATATCAATGATGATAAACAAGATTGGATGATCTTAATCTGAATAAATGTTTGAAATACTTTAAGCAAAGTTTGAATGGTTGTTTGATTTTTCTATCATATCTCTAGAGTAATTCGATGATGTATTGAACTAAAAAAGCAAGGAAGGAGTATGATTTTTCTTTGTCTGTTGTTTGCGAGGAAATCATTAGTACTATGCAAATTGGTCGCGAGACATGCTCTACTACGTATCATGGATGACATTTCAGAATTTGC
>VDFB02328000.1:0-25452 GCA_007258455.2 Sequoia sempervirens | reverse complement strand
AACCCCCTTGTCAGAGAGATAAGGCCCCACCTCTTCCCAAGATTTCCAAATAATCCTAAAAACATTAGACCTTGAGGGAAAATTTGGAAAGGTACAAGCAATTAGATCACTAATTGGAAACATCTTCAAAGATTTTTCCTGCTTAGGAACAACCAGCTGAATATTATTCTTGACCAAGATCTTCCATGGCTCACTGTCTTCTAGGGCTTTAATATCCATTTTATAGCTAGAGCCATGCCATATTTTTTGAGGTCTTTCAGACCTACTCCACCATGGAGCTTTTCTAAAAAACATTAGTCCCATTTCAAAGAATGATGCTTCTTCTTTCCTTTGCCATTAGACCATAAGAAGTTTCTTATTATTTTGTGAATCTCATTTAAATGATAACCACTAAAAGGCCAAACTACTGAGTAGTAGAGGCTATAAGAGGATAAAATATTTTGACAAACCTGAACTCTGCCAGTTAGTGTGAGGAATTTTTTATTCCATTTTTCCAACTTGTTCTCTATCTTTCCCTTAATCCAATTCCACATCTCTTTAAGGAAAGGATTAATGAAAAATGTGATGCCTAGGTACCTTACCTACTTGTTGGTCCCCCACTGAAAATCATATTTCTAAAACCACTCTAGTGGGTTGTCATTCCATTCAACCATGATTGACTTAGTGATGTAGAGCATCATATCAAAACACTCAATCATCAGGGTACTTCAGACCCAAACCTTATTTAGAGAAGATCAAATTGAACAAGAAACAAATCCACTTAACTTTTCATCAAAAACTCATCAAGTTTTCTTATCAAAATCCATCAAACCTCTGGCCATTCAATGGCTATCAAACATAAAATTCACCAAGTCAGTATTCCACACTTTATCAGATTCAAAATCACCTTTACCAACTTAAAAATGACTGTTCCATTTGCAAAACCTGATAAGAATCCATTCAACACTTCATTGTTCACCAAATTGCTCTTTATAACAACTTGTTTCTCAAAGAACTTAAAGACAACAATCAACCTCTCCTATTTCAGATAATTTTATCAGTCATTCAAGGTATTGTATTCAACATAATCTTGACTAAATTTTTTTTTACATACCCACAAAACATCAAACCAACAGATTTCCCATTTCTGCAGTCAAGACACCATTTACTACCTTGGGTTCATCGTACTCATAACACCCTAAACCATAAGTCAACCTTCAAAACCTTACAAGAGAATTTAGACTATTCAACCAACAATTCAAAGGCAGGAACAAACACAATTGACCACTCATTGCTCTATTTTATCATATTTTTAGTTTCAAGCAACCAATCCTTGTAGGAAAGCTAACCTTAAAGTAGGTGATTTATTTTTAAATAAAAATTAACTTTGCATACTCCATATGTATCTAGATGCCCATTATGGTACTATTTAACATACCCAAACAAAAATAGCACTTGTTTTAGAAAAACCATAAGATTCAATACACCACCGCTATCCTTGAAGCCCAAATTAGCCCATTTTAACAAACCAGGTACCCTTTAAATGCCTCCAAAGCTATCCTTAACTCAAAATAGTCTTTTTACATGCCTTAAAACTACAAATTCAATTGTTACTTCTCAGAAAACCAATCATTTGTGCATTATACTTAAAAACCCTCATTGTATGCCATTTGAGACTACATAAAATAGGGGTTTATAGAAAATGCAACCTACAAACAATATACCACCCTACCACCACTTGGATTAGGTCCAAATAAGTATTCCGATGATCTAGGGAGCACGGCCAACTTCTTCCTATCCTCTTTTCTTCATGACACCCATTGGAGCCATCATTTTCATTATAGAAAACTCAGAAAATATGAGTGAGCAGCCACCAAAACTCTGTGTTCATGCCTTCCCTGCCTCTATACACACATCTACACAATTTTTTTTTCTTAAAAACACCCTACTTATCCCATCCCACCATTCTATTGGTCTTATATCAGTGGGATGGGCCTTAAACTTCTTTAATGACTCTCAAACCCTATTATGTGGGGTTATAGACTAGTATGCAAAAAATTGACTTAAATAAATGTTTTACTTATTTAAAATCCTTAAAATTGGTCTTGAATGAGAGTTACTTCCCTACACTATCAAAGACAATAAATATCTAAGCTTAATACAACTATATAGGCCTGGTAAACAAGGAACAATAGAAAGAAAACACAAAAAATTGAGGATAGGGAACTTTCTTTATTAAAAACTCTATAAGAATACAATCAATCTCCACTTGATCACCTTTCAAAGGCCTTATATAGATGTTTGCAACATAAGTACTAACTACCCCTTCAACTTCAACTACCTAACTACCTTCCCAATGAAGTGACCCTTCACTTTCCTTTGTATCTTGTCTTTTTGTACACTTTTACACTTGCATTTTTTTGACAACTCAACAACATTTTTTGCAAATTTAACTTCAACAACCCCCTAGTGACCTACTTAGGACCTTAAATAAAATGAAATAGGTCTTCATATGAAATTTGACATGAATTTACAAATGATCATTCAATTTAGATAATTTTTTTCCTATGAGAGGCAACTAGGTGCTCCTGCACCATACAACCAACCAACAAAGTTTTCCAAGTCCCTTGGAAACATACTTGTACCTGCAAAAAAGAATCAAATCTGCCTTTTCCTCTATCTTGGTTTCAATCTCTATCTTCAACTTTTCTTTTTCTTCACTATTTCCTTCACTTGTCTCTTGTCATCTATGTCTTCTCTTTTCCTTTTTCCTTCCTCATTCTTTATCAAAAGGTTCACATTCTTATTTTCTTCCTCAAAAGGACACAGGAATTCCCTTTTACCACCAACTCTCTTCTCAACCAAGGACACAAGACTGTTCATAGGATCGTCCTTGCAAACTACTTCTCCTCAGCAATCATCCTTGACCTTCTCTAACCAATCTTCCTTCATATTCTCAACTAATCCCATCAGTGGAGTACTCTTTAGGATACAAATCAAGTGCTTCTTTAGACATGAATCCATCTCTCTTCAACCTGCAAACATAAACTCAAACACCAACTCAACAAACCATCCATCTTACCCAACAACAGATCCTAGAAGATGATTCACTCTCTTTTTCGTCTACACCTTCTACCCAGCTTAATCTCCATTGGAGGATGGTGACCACAAACCTTTCCTTGTCTTCCAACACACAACTTAGAAACTTTCCTATCAGCTAGATGGATCAAGCACCTATAGCCAACCAACAATCTCAACCAACCATCAGCAAACTACCAATTCAACAAATCCTCAGAAACTTGCTAGCTCTAATACCAATTTGATGTAGAGAATCATATCAAAACACTCAATCATCAGGGTACTTCTGACCCAAACCTTATTTGGAGAATATCAAATTGAACAAGCAATAAATCCACTTAACTTTTCATCAAAAACTCATAAAATTTGCTTATCAAAATCCATCAAACCTTTGGCCACTCAATGGCTATCAAACATCAAATTCACCAAGTCAACATTCCACACTTTATCAAATTCAAATTCACCTTTACCAACTTAAAAATGACTATTCCATTTGCAAAAACTGATAAGAATTCATTCAACACTTCATTGTTCACCAAATTACTCTTTATAACAACTTGTTTCTCAAAGACCTTAAAGAAAACAATCAACCTCTCCTATTTTAGAATCTTTTATCAGTCATTCAAGGCACTATATTCAACATAATCTTGACTGAAAACAAACCTTTACATACCCACAAAACATCACACCAATAGATTTCCCATTTTTGTAGTCAAGACACCATTTACTACCTTGGGTTCATCATACTCATAACACCCTAAACCATACGTCAGCCTTCAAAACCTTACAAGAGAATTTAGACTATTCAACCAACATTTCCAAGGCAGGAACAAACACAATCAATCACTCATTGCTTTGTTTTATCATATTTTTAGTTTCAAGCAACCAATCCTTATAGGACATCTAACCTTAAAGTGAGTGATTTCTCTTAAAATACAAAGTAACTTTGCATAATCTATATGTATTTAGATACCTATTATGGTCCTATTTAACATACCCAAATAGAAATAGCACTTGTTTCAAAAAAATCATAAGATTCAATACACCATTGTTGTCCTTGAAGCCCTAATTAGCCCATTTTAACAAAGAAAGTACCCTTTAAATGCCTCCAAATCTATCCTTAACCCAAAATAGTCTTTTTACATGCCTTCAAACTACCAATTCCATCATTACTTCTCAAAAAACCAATCATTTTTCCATTAGACTTAAAAACCCTCATTGTATGCCATTTGAGACTACATAAAACAAGGGTTTATAGAAAATGCAACCTACAAACAATATACCACCTTTCCACCACTTGGAACAGGTCCAAATAAGTCTACCCATGCTCTATGGAGCACCATCAACTTCTTCATATACTCTTTTCTTCATGAAAACCATTGGAGCCATCATTTTCATTATAGAAAACTCAAAAAAATTGAGTGAGCAGCCACCAAAAATCTGTGTTCATGCCTTCCCTTCCTCTATACACACATCTACACAAAAAAATTCTTTAGAACACCCTATTTATCCCATTCCACCATTCTATTAGCCTTATATCAGTGGGATGGGCCTTAAACTTCTTTAATGACTCTCAAACCCTATTATGTGGGGTTACAGACTGGTATGCAAAAAATTGACTTAACTAAATGTTTTACTTATTCAAACTCCTTCAAATTGGTCTTGAATGAGAGTTACTTCCCTAGACTATCAAATACAATAAATATCTAAGCTTAATGCAACTGTATTGGCTTGCTAAATAGGGAACAACAGAAAGAAAACACAAAAATTTGAGGACAGGGAACTTTCTTTATTAAAAACTCTATAAGAATACAATCAATCTCCACTTGCTCGCCTTTCAAATGCCTTATATAGATGTTTGCAACATAAGGACTGACTTCCCCTTCAACTTCAACTACCTAACTACCTTCCCAATGAAGTGACCCTTCACTTTCCTTTGTATCTTGTCTTTTTGTACACTTTTACACTCTTGCATATTTTGTATTTTTTTGACAACTCAACAACATTTTTTACAAATTTAACTTCAAAAACCCCCTAGTGACCTACTTAGACCTTAAATACAATGAAATAGGTCTTCATATGAACTTTTACATGAATTTACAAATGATCATTCAATTTAGACAAAAAAATTCCTATGAGAGGCAACTAGGTGCTCCTGCACCACTTAGAATTAGATAACTTGGCACTAGATGCATTACAAAAAAATTATCTTAAACATAAGGGATTCCATGTTATTCTCATTCAGCTCCAAGAACAAAGTGGTGTCATCTACAAATTGAATGTTGATCAAGTCCTCTTCATTAAGGAGGGTGATACCCTTAACTCAGGGGGAAGCATAGGTTTCTCTTAGGAGGTAGAAGATTGCATCAGATGCAATAAAAAAGAGAGATGGTGCTAGGGGACAACCCTATCAGATTGATTTTTTCAAGATTGAATTCATTACATAAGGATCCATTTATCTCAATTTGTCCAACTGTATCATTCAATAGAGCCTTCACCATATTACAAAAAGTGTTTGGGAAACCAAAGGTCTTCAACATCAAGAGGATAAAATCCCATTCCAATCTATCATACGCCCTCTCAAAATCAAGGAGGAACATTGCAACATTATACTTGCATTGAATAGCCCAAAGCATAGCTTCACAGCTGGTTAGAAAGTTTTTGAGAATGTATCTTCATTTCATGAATCTAGTTTGGGTATTGCTGATAAACTTAGGCAGAATGTCCACAAACCTATTTACAATCACTTTTGCAAAAAAATTATAGGATACATTTAATAATGTTATTGGTCTCCAAATCTTGATGAGTGATTTGTCCCCCTCTTTAGGGATCAACGTGATTACCCCTTTATTGATGGAATTACCAAGAGTACCATTCTACAAGGCCTTATTGTACAATTGCAGAAGATCCACACTTATCCAATCCAGATTATGTTTGTAGAAATCAACTTGGATCCCATCTTCTCCTAGATATTTTCCATTTTTCAAGATACATATAGCCTTCTTAGCCTCCTCCAAGGACATCTCCTTCTCAAGTAGAGAGCATTGTTCTTGAGATATCTTCTTGGGGATGATTTGGTTACACAAATCCATTTCATCTTGTCTTTCCATGTTGATACCTTCTAAAGTAAATAGATTCTTATAAAACCCATGGAAAGAGGATTTTATTTCCTCTTGGTCTATGATTTCTCTATTATCCTCCCAAATTCTCTAAATGCTTTCTTCAGCCTCCTTACATTTAGGGTTTTGAAGAAGAACTTGGATCCCTTGTCCCCATTATTTAGCCAATTAAGTTTGGATTTGACTCTTAGGCCTTGGCTAAGTTTCTTGGTTTGCATCCTCATCAAAGAGTTCTTTATTGTAGAAATTTTTCCACACAGATCTAGGTTAGAGGGGTCCCTTTGGATGATTTGTTTATCTTTTAGGAGCTCCCTATTTAGGTCAGCTTCAATTTTCCTATTATCCATTGCCTTTTTTTTCACAATGGTTTGAAATAATGTTTTCCATGTAGAAAAATTGTGTTCCCATATTTCTATTATAGCTTTGTCCCTTAGAAGCCCCTTGTTAACTTCTCTTAGTGTAAATGTTGAATCATTACAGTCTTCATCCTTGAGGAGTTTGGTGTTTAATTTGAACAAGTTATCCCTTTTCCTTTCTGATTTAGCTCTAGTATTTAGCAAAAAATTAGTTAGAATGGGATGGTGATCTGACAAAGTATAGGGGTAGACCTTCACAGGTTCTCCCATCTCATCATTATTGAAACTAAAGACATCCCTGCTAGCATGAAAGTGGTCTAGTTTGCAAAAGATTCTACTGCCACCTTTTTGAAAATTGCACCATGTGTACCATATATCTTGGTTATATTTTTTGTTTTGACTAAGAGAGTCAAAGAGGTTCAATTTTATTTATTTTTTGACTAGAAATAAAGTTTATTTCCTTTCCAATCTAGTTTCATTCCACTACTTTTATCCTCCTGATTCTCCGCCATTGTGTAGTCACCCCAATAATCTAGGAGATGTTGGGGAGGGTACATAGTCATTGACATAGTTCAAATCTTCCCTTGTAGTCATTTGGGGCATACATAGAGGAAATACCAAATTTAAAACTATGTGAGGGGAAGGAATCCATCAGGAAAGATGTGAAAACAAGATCAAATGCAAGATTGAAATTATAAACTATCTGATACAAAACACTTAATCTATCATATTCCATCACTCATGAAATGTACAAATCTAAGCTATTTGAATGAAATGCAATCCTAAGATATTTAAAACAAATTCAAACAAACAAAAGAAGAGTTTACCATCCCATGTTGGAGTGTATTTGCATGATGTTGGGTTGTTCGTATCACTACAAAGCCTCCATTGCTTGGTGCAAAAGCTTGATGAACAATGCTTGTGTTTGAAGAAATGAGGAAGCTCTATCAATGGTGATCTTGACAACACTTCGTTGCATAAGGTAAGTTGAAATTATGATCCTTATTTGTGAAGGGGGGGTTTGTTTTATAGGAAAAGCAATTTTGAATCGATGATTAGGATCGCGTTGGAGAATATCCATATCAATGGTCAAAATGAGTTGAGAGGATTTAGACATGAGAAGATTGTGCAAATTTGATTGCACAATTAGGGTGATTGAAGAATAGATTGGCTAGTTAGAAATTTTGATTGATCAATCAACAATTGATTGCTTAGTTAGCAAATTGATTGATTAGTTAGGGTTTAGCTAGGAATTAGATGGTTGAGTTAGCAAAATTAGATTGCTTAGTTAGCAATCCATTATTTTCTCAATCAAAGATTGGGTGAGGAATATTAATTAATTAATTAAATTAATTCATTCATTTTTGTGTTGAACATGAAATAAACTTTGAATTTTGCAAATAGAGTTGCATTAGTTTGATTTGATTTTTGATAATTGATTTGAATAGTTTGATTTGATTATTCAAATTTTGTAGGAAAAGTGTGATAATTAAATTATTATGATTTAATAATTTAATCAATTTTGAGGAATAAGGTGAATTAGTGATGTAATAAAATAATTAACGTTCTTTGACTAATCAAGATGAAGTAAGATTAGATTAGAACTTTATTAAATAAATGTAATTTATTTAATTGGTCGAAATGGTGAAACTTGAATTAATCAAATAACATTATATTATTTGATTAATAGTAGAAATAGGGTTCTTAAGACTTTATTAAATGAATGGTATTTATTTAATTTGTCAAGAATGATGAAAAAGTGAATTAATTAAATAATGTTGTATTATTCAATTAATAGAGGAAATTAGGGTTTCAGATGTCGTTTGATGTCATTTGATGATCATGGGATGATTTCAAGATGATTCAAGATGTTTTAGAGATGTTCAAAAATATTCTGAGATGTTCTGAGTTGATTTGGAGTCGTTCTGAGTTGATTCAGAGTTGATTTAGAGTCGTTCAGAGTTGATTCGGAGTTGTTTCGAGACGTTTCACATTGATTCTAAGTGTGATAGGTTTTAAGTCAGTTTTACATTTCTACAAAAACCATCTTTTTCTAGGACCACCCATGTGGCCCTCTAGCATGGAGAGTAGCCATTTTTTGTAACATTGGGCCCATGATATAGAAAGTAGGATAACTGAGCCACCTTTACCTTTCTCATGGCTAGTTGTGAAATGTACTTCCTTCTTCCATATAAATTTTAAGTTAGTTTGAAGTGTGAACATAGTAGCATTTATCTCTTGAAGAAATACACAGTCTTTATTTTCCATCAATTTTAAAATCCTGCTCACTATGTATTTTCTGTCAAGGGACTCTAGCCCCCTGACATTCTATGAAATATAATTTAAACCCATAAGAAAAATAATTTTGAAGAGTCCATTGGTTTCCTAAAGCTATCAAAGAATTTAGGAATGCTCTTTTCACCTTCTTTCCTTTTCACAAAAGGATAAGGAGACTCCTTTTTTCTATTTCTCTTAAGTTTGGAAATATTACCATTGCCTAGTGGAATAAATAGATTCTTTTCTTCAATGCCCATATTTGGGAGGAGGCAGAAAGGGGGAAGTGTTTCCTCTAAGCTTCACCATAATTTGGTACTTTTCTAGTTGTTTCAACAGGGGTAGCATCAAATGTTCCTTTCATACCATCCAAATTCAGAGGCATGACCTTGTTTTGGGGTAGCACAAGGGTCTAAGAAAAAATCTGTAGGAGCCTTGGGGGTTTTAGAGTTAGGTTCAACCTCCACCCCATTCAACAATAGAGTGGATTTACTTGAGTTAGCCCTAGTTTCCAACCTTGGTATTAAAGGAAAACTCTGACTTAAAACTCGAAAGGATTTTAGAGATATGGCTTAGATTTTCCATCCCCTTGACTATTCTTTTAACCATAGTATCATTTTTTCCAACATCAAGATAGCCCTCAATGGATCCTTCCTTAGATTGAAGGATGCTCCCATCATTAGGGATGGTAAGGGCTTTATGTTCTACCTCTTTTATTTTAAGTTTTTTGTTAACCTATATATTTTGGAAAATTCTTTCCAAGACCAATTGTTGGGAATTTCTCTTCCCCAAATTGGACCTACCTCTAGTTTCTTTAGTAACCAAATTCTATGAGTTAACCTAGAGGGGTTGATAGAATTAGAGGAATTAATGTTAGTATCTCTTTGAGGAAGATTTGGGTTGAGGGTTTCCACCCTAACTTCACCCACACCTAGAATAGTGCTTGGAGTGGGGCCACATGATTTAAAGGTGTTGTGGGAATCAATATTACCTTGGTTTGGTATACCAATTTAATAATTACCACCCTCAATTAGGGTGAGAGCATATCTACCATTGCAGTCATCTAGGGGAGGGTCACTTTCATTCTCTTCCCCTTCAGATTGCTTAACTTGATTAGAGGAAAGTTTCATTTTATTTTCATTTAATTTTTTAACTATAATTGGAAAATTTCTTCTTAGATGGTCCTCTTTTCTACAAAGGTAACAAGCATTAAGGCCACCAAGAACTTCAATAGCACACAGTTGTGCCATACCTAGGAAGGTGACACGAAAAAAGTTTACTATTTTTTATTCAAGGTTAAAGTAAGATTAGAACCCTCACATCCATGTGAGGGAGGGTGTTTTAGAGTTATCAACCACAATCACCTTCTTGAAGGATACCAACAACTATGGGATGACTTCCCAAAAAAGAAGAGGGAGGTTTTTAATAATTAGCCATCTAGGGATGGATAGAGACAACACCTCTTCGTAGATGGCATCATGTGACCATTTAATCACCTAAAAAGTGAACTTTCCCAAATTCCAAATTTTATTTTCAATTATTAATCCTTTCATTTTAGATTTTTGCAAATAAACCAAGAACAAGCCTCTTTGCACCATGTGACAAAAAAAACCTTAATACTAAATTTCTTTCCCTATACATTAACGAACCATTGATCCAAAGACCTTCTAGAAGGGAGTTTATTAATATCAACAGTCATAACAAAAATAGCAATAATTTTTAGTCTAAATTCCTAATTATTTAGAGGAATAATATTTTAGGCAATTTCTAAGAGAACACATATCTTATCCTTCAATATTTTTCTCATCAAGGTTTTCTTCACAAAAACTATCTTGATTGAAACTTGATGATTTAGGCACTATCAATGGATTTTCAAAAACCTCATCCCAAGATGATTTGAAACCATGGGGGTTAGAAAAATCCCCACCAAGGGGAGAAGATGGTGGATCCCCATCCATTAAAGTGCATTAATAGAAAGGAATTAACCCTTGCAATGGTCATGCAAAAGCCACTAGAGTATACAGGGGAGAAGAAAAAACTAGAACAAAAATCAAGCACAAAGGATAAGAAGCTAACACACATTCACCCACATTGAGAAACAAAGGAGAGTAAAGGGTCATGAATTCTTACATAGGCCTGTACAAACCTTCGTGGAGGAGGATTGATTCCTCTTCCACCAACTTGGTATTGGTCGCCACACATAAATACTTCCTAGATGTTCGTTCTCATGTGAGCACATTCTTATGGAAATATAACATAAGCTTGCTAGTCCATATTTTAATTTTGGACTCACCAAGTGAATATCAAACTTCATGAGCCCTTGTGAGTATTTTATTTTTTCCATGGGGGCTCACCTAGTGAATATTAGACTTCACTAGCCCTTGTGAGGATATTTTTATAGACATAAATCATAGGCATGCTAGTCCATACTTTTCCTTTGGAGCTCACCTTTCACTAGCCCTTGTGACCATATTTATGGAAAAAAAACATAGGTGCATGCTATTCCATCCTTTTTTCCTTTCTACATTGGCTTTGACATTGTATTTTGGTGTACCTTTTTTTTTTTGCTACACACGTATATGTTCTCATGTTGCTCTGTTGGTTTTCCATGAGATCATAGATCTTGGGGGCTTGATCACTCTCTTTGATCCTTTGTCATGTTATTTTTTTGACAGTTGTACCATTGGACCTCCCTTGACATATATTTATCTACTTTAGTGTGATTTTGAGTGTAAGTTCATACCCTCGCTAAAGTGGGGGCTAAATGTAGTGTAGGAAATTGTATTCCTTTACAATCTCACAATATATTTGGGTCCCTTAATTTATTGGACTTAATTAAGCTTCTAATTTGCAAAATTATTCATTCCAAAGCCTTATTCTTACTATTTTTGAAAGAGAACCAACATTAAATAAATGCATTTAATAATTAAATTACCATAGAATATGTGTCCTAGAAATATAGGTCACCATTCATCTATGGGTGAATGGTTCCCCTTTATGTGTTAGGACCCAATTTAAAATATGTTTTTGGTGGTATTTTAATGATCAAAATTTAAATTGAAAGTTTCGACTTTTCAAATCTATTTTTTAAGAAATTAGATAAACACCTATAAATACATAGTCATTTTATTATTTGAAATCTAATACTTTTGGAGTGCATACAATTGAGAAAATATTATTGTCAAGAGAATTCAAGAGTAGCATTATCTATAATTTGTACTAGAAATCAAAATCCTAACATCATGTCAAAGTTATGTGTGTTCATGTTGTCTTGTGAATTCTAGCAAGAATTGTAGGTCTTCAAGCATTCAAGCATCAAAGAAAATCAAGCAAGAAAGATCCAATTCCTTTGTAGAGATATGTATGAATTTAGTCCTTCAAGGAAGCCATTGAAGGGTGGTGAGTTGCAACAAGTGTTAATTCATCATTTCCTTCCTTTTCCATTCAAGGTTTTTATCATTGGCATTGCTATTATGAAAGTGAGAACACTATTCACGGTGTTCAATTTAGGAAAACCCATTTATGACACAAAACAAACATTTTTCCCTCTTTGTGTATGTATAGGTTAAAAGTTCAAGAAGGATTGAAAATATCTTGAAGAGAATCTTTTCCTTGTTGCATTTTTTGTCATCATTCTTGTCAAGACATGGAAACTAAGTTGCATAGTTCATTTCTGACATTTTGACAAGTTTACAAGTGGAAATCAACATCTTTAATCTAGCACTAGATGACCCAAAAGAATGAGAAGGACCTATATACAAAGACCCATTTTTCATTATGAAAATGAATCCTTGTAGGCATGTCAAAACTAATTTTTCTAAGCAAGTTTTCCATCCCCTTCACTTGTTAGATCCACTTGCAAACTATTTTTTTTTGTCTATCAGTTGTAGAGATCTTTCATTTTTAGTATTAAGGCATATAGGATCATTAAGTTAATCATTCCAAAATATTTCCAATCCATTCCAATCCCCCATTAGATATAGATTTAGGTTTGATTGGCTTGCCATTAGGGCTGAAAGTGAATCTTTTTACCTTGTGATCTACATCTCAATGAAATTTGGAAAAAGGCCTCTTGAATCCTAGGTTCTTTGCATTAAGGTCCTAGGACCCCTTTTTCTAAATTTAAAATTTTATTCTTTGCATGCACTTCCTTTACTTAATTTCATTTGATTCCATTGAAATTTGATTTGATTTACCCTTTTAAGTCTTGAAATGTAAAATTAAACCAAATTGACATGTATTTCTTGGATCTTATGTAATCTGCCATTTAATGCGGGAGTACTATGGATTTTTCTTGGCTTTCTCTATAAATTGAGACAATTCATTTAGTGCTAGTAGATTTCCACAATCCATGAAGATTTGCTAAAATTTTTTGCATTAGATTGACAATTCTTCTTTAAATTCATAGCTTGTCGTCCTAGTATTTTAGCCTGATGGATACCCCTGTGTGTCTCACTAGCCATATCCAAAAAGGATTCTAAGATCAAATAAATAGCTATGAATTAGGAAGGTGTTTTAATTAGAATGCAGATAATAAAGACGATTCTAAGAATGGTTTTAGCAGATGATTTTATGGACCTTAGGGAGAATTGTAGGGTGAATTTCAACCTATCCTCCCACTTCATCACCTCATTGAGCTAGATATTGGGCTCTCTATGGAGGAAATACACATAAAATACAACATGATTGTTCTGCCTAATTATTTGGGAAATTTGGACTATAAAATTGTAGTGGCACAACCTAGAGTGGGGATTTTTTCCACTAGAGACATCCCCCATTACCTGAACTCTAGAGAAGTGGTACCTTTACTTTTTTCTATTACCAATTTGTTGAAAATTGATATTAATAAGCATAGGCTAAATTCTCACTTGGGAAACCTTCTACTCATGGATGAGGCCACACAAATTAACTAGAAATGTGATGTTTTTCTTTTGATAACTATGATGCAAGATAAAGCCAATTTTGTATTTCTACCTATGCTATAAATTTTGTATCTCCACTATATATATGGAATAATCTCATTAATATATAATGAAATTTTTCTTTTATGATTCTAACCCTGACATTTACTTTTTGTAATTGTGTGTTTGTTTTATATTTTTATGATGGATTATTGTTGTTAATTTTGTGTTGGATGATTGTGTAAGAATTTCATTATGTTCTTTAATTTTGTGGAATTTTCACTTAAGTAGGAATTAACCAATTTTACAAACCCAACATAACTCCCAAAGACCTACAAATCTATTAGCTAAAAGAAAATCAACCTTAACCAAATACTAACACTATCATTAATTAAGTTAAATACAATGTTTTTGGATTACATCATGAAAACCATTATTAAGGACAAGCTTAGTTGTAATTGCAATTGATATTTTATTTGGTTTGTATTTAAATTCATCTATGTACTTTTTAACTAGAATGTTATGATAGAGCGAATAACCCAAGATCAACAACTGCAGAAAACCTTCACCAATGAGCAAGAGAAGCGTACATGCTATTCCACCAAACAAGGAGTATAAGATATGAGATAATTATAATACATATTGTATAGGATTTTAAAGTTGTGAAAAATACCAATAGGTGAAAAAATACCCTATGGAAAAAACTACCCAAATAATTAAATGCATAATTAATCCTAAGTTAAAACTTAAGACGGTAACTATGCTATTTACTCTAACACCCCCCATTAAGTGCAACTTAGGGAGAATGAATGAAGATGAAATATGGGTCCTAGATACACAACCATGTTAGGTACCCATTTACAATGCATAAAAGAAATATCTCACAACCAGAGAAAAGGAGAAAAACCCTATGGGAAAAAACCCCTCTCCCAAAGAGAGAAAATAAATAAAAATTGATGCATGGATGGAGGACTCAATCACACCCCCCAAGGACTACATACATCATATATATACAATGAATGGCCCCCCCATAAGAGGGAAAGATAGAGACTATATATCCCCCCCACAATGTTTAATCACCTACAAAAATGGTAAGTCCTTGAAGATAAAACATGATCCAATGTTGACAAACAACTTGTCTCCCTTTCGAAAGAAACAAAAAAATATATAAATGTAGGTATGATTCCCAAAGAAGCATGAAAATGTATGATGATGTCTCTGGAATCTTCTCATGTGTCACCAAGACATTGGAAAATGATGCGATGAACCAATTAGGAACATGCCCAATCACAACAGAAGGTGACAAACAAGGTACCACTGGAAACTGATTCTGAACACTCTCTAGACACTGAAATGGGGTGACAACAGTTGTACCACAAATATCATCAAATAGGAGGGATATACCCTCAAATGTTCCCTCCAAATCCTAAATGTGAGATTCCAAAAACAAGCAACTAATGTCCGACAAATAAAAATCCCAATTAGGAAGACAATGAGATACTGAGTGTGATGAATCATTGGATGAGCACAATGAATTGTCAACACAAAATGAATGGTCCTGCATAATAGGAATGGTAGGAGTCTCAATCAATGACTCTTCACAATGAATCACTAAAGGTGAAGTTACATCAACTATCTTTGATGGAGAATAAGGAGCATCTGAAGAACCCTGATCATCCTCATCTGAGGATTCCAAGTATTCCAAAGCCTTAAACTCCTGCATAGTAGCATGATCATAGTGTATCCTATCTAAAAAATGAAGAGGCACGTGATAATCTAAAATAGGATCATCAGGGAATGGTTAAATATCAGGATCTCCATGTATTTCCCATATTTTAATCAAAAGAGTATATGGACACTCAAAATGATCAACAAAATCTAAAGTAGTATCATCGATATGTATTGTAATCACTCCTAGGACATGATCCCTTTTGCAATTCCCGAAAAAAATCTTACTATTAGTGCCAGGAAGGGGAACAAGATTATATAGGTATGGAAAAAGATGAAGCCATCTCAAGTACTTCAATTAACCATCTCTCCACTATGTATAATTTCCCCTTTCCAACATAATCATATTAGGATGCAAAGAAAACCCCATGACAATTATGACAAATTCAACTCTCCAAAAAAGAAAAGGCAGTAACCTTCAACAACAAATAGAAACTCCCAAATATTGCAAATGAGGAGAGACCAATATCAAACTTCAATGGAATAAAAGCACAACCAAGCAGAAAATTGTGAGAGAAAATCCTCAACCACTGCAAAGGTGACAAAAATACCTTTCCATTGATATGTGGTTTGCAAAAATCAACCTCTATTTGCAAAAGATATGCAAAAATGAAAAAAAGGGCCTATAGAGGCATCTTCAAGAGCTCTCAGTCATACCATACAACCACCATGAGCATCTTCAAAAAAAAAAACCAATCAATCAGGCCTCACAAGCCATCAACAACTAGGGCACAATCACTGAGCACCAATCACCATCAAGCAAGATAACCTCTTGTGAGACTTGCTCACACCAATGAGAGGGACTACAAGCTATATGAAGGGGAAAAAATGATTCACCATTGCCAATGTGGGATTAAATATCCAAAGAGCACTTCAAAAGAACTCCAAGGTGAGGCCCACTCCAATCCTTTGTGCAAACAAAGCCCTAAATTGAAATATTTCAAAGAGCACTTTATAAATTATAAAGTTTGAAATCAAATGCAAATAGGGCCTCTTCAATCACTAGCTGAAAAGATTCATGCCTCCAACAGGAAATACACTCCAAAGATGAAAATAAAATGCTTTCAAATATTGAAGCCAACAATTAGTTTCCAAACAAAAAAAATGGTTCCCTCCAATTGCAGACCTTGAATAAGTCACAGTAGGAAGAATTCAGCTTGTCAAACTGAAATCGTAGCCCTCAAATGTGAATCGATGCAGCCAACAAATAGATTTGAATTCTCCAAAAATAATCTACACCCATCAAATAGAAAATTATGCCCCTTCTTTAATCAATTCGATGTCCAAGAAACAATGCAAACACCGCCTAAGCAACTACCATAGAGAACAAAATCATAGGAAAAAACACCCCTCTACTCAAGGAAAATTGCGCCCAACATAGATGAATCTTGTGCCATTTGAGAAAAAATAACCTCCAAAAAAATATTTTGTTAGTGTTATCGACCTCTCAAAAAACCACCTTCAGGAAATTGAGCATCCTTCAAGTTCACTGCCAAGGAAGAGCTAGAAGAAAATTGTGGCCACCAGGAGATTCAACGCCTTCTAAAGAATCTTCTTAGAAATATGCCTCCCAACAATAACAAGAAATTGGGCTTCAAAATAAATTCACTCCCTTCAAAGCCAAAAATGAGCCTCACACTTTGAATGCCTGTTACCAATTCAAAGACACTGCGTTAAAAAAAAGAAGAGGCAACCACCAATTCAATGGTGATTTATCATGCAATATAGGGTTTTTGATTGCTTCAACAATACACTATCCTCCAAAAAGAAGATTGATTCCCTCTCAATAGGAAATTGGCTCCCAAACTCTTGTTGCCAGTGCGAAAAAAAATCACGCCTCTTATAGCCACCTTCAAAATGGAATAAATTGTGCCTCTGGATGTAAATTGTTCCAAGATTGCAATGGCATTCACTAGCAATCAGGAAAAAATCAAAAGGAAACTTTGAAATTTAAGAAAATTTCATATGTAAAAAAAAAATCAAATCAATCTCACACTCCAACGAAAACTCTTACAAAGGATTCACAGAATGGGAGGCTCTGATACCATGATAGAGAAAATAAACTAGGATCAACAACTGCATAAAACCTTCACAAATGAGCAAGAGAAGCACATAGGCTATTTCACCAAACAAGGAGTATAAAATATGAGATACTTAGAATACATACTATACAGGATTTTAAAGCCATGAAAAATACCAATAGGTGAAAACCTACCCTATGGGAAAAACTACCCGGATAATTAAATGCATAATTAATCCTAAGTTAAAATTTAAGATGGTAAATGTGCTATTTACTCTAACATGTTATAAACATGCATCATTTTCAATTTTATGTACCAAATGAATGTATATTCAAATGCATATTTACCAATTATTTTACTAATATAGATAGAAATGACTAGAATAATACTTGATGTCGAGTGACAAATTTCATCATTTAACTCAATACTTTTGGACCATTCACTGCTCTAAGTGTTGACAAGTTAATTTTCCTTTTGAATTTTAACTTTCATGGTGAATAAATCTTTGTTTACCTTAAAAAATTTCTCAAAGTTCTTTATTTTCCTTTTCCTATCAACATCATGAATATCTGTTAATACTTTATCCCAAGCCATTTCTTCATTATTTACTCTTTTGAAAGTGAGGAAGGAATTATTGTAAATCAGAAAAATAAAATTTTAATATTCAAATTGTGATACTAAGACTTGAATAACCTCCCTTTCCAATTGGAATTCAACACTTATAGACTGTGATTTTACATTATTAACCTTTTGGTCTTCTAGATACTTCTGGGTGCTTCCACAATAATGGGTTACATTTTCTAGGACATCCTAATTTTTGTTGAAATCAAATATTTTTAGAAAATATAATGATTTAAGCATTGAAAGGTTCCATTTAATGAATTCTAATTAAATAGGGTTTGATCAAACCCCTTTAGATCAAAACCCCTTGGATAGAACCCCACTAGTTTTAAACCGCCTATAATGGAGTCTCCTCTACACCTATCAAAATGCTGATAAAAAAACACTTTTGATTTGTAACCTTTTGGAGGATCAAATGAATTCATTTAATATTTATGTTTTGTAAGTATGTAGTCCTTATTATAAGATTCTCAAAAAGTATAACTTTAATATATTAAATTTTATTATTATACTTTTTTATTTCTTGTTGTAGTGTCAAAAAATGTTGTCATGTACATTTTCACACCTAATTTGGGAATAATTAATAAATTGGACTTGATATCGCCTTGATCTAGTGTTGTGATGTGTTTTACACATCCACATTAGGTTTTGGGCCCTCTTGAAGCTAAATAAACCTAACTTATCCTTAATTTAATGTTGTAAAGTATATTTATTTTCACCTTCACATTAAATTTAAGAGGCTTGTAAACTAAAGTGGACCTAATCTAGTGTTGTAATGCGTTGTACACATTCACATTGGATTTAGGGCCCTTATAATCTAAATAGACCCAATTTTTCCTTAATTTAGTGTTGTAAAGTGTATTTATTTACACTTTCACATTGGATTTAGGGACCTATAGCAATTAAGACTTTAATATCATCATTAATAGGCCCCTAAGAGCCTATATTGTGCATCCCAAGGCATATTTCAATAAAAAACCCAACAATCTCAACATATAAACTTAATTTACACACTCCCTAACACTTTAGCAGTCAAAATAGGCCCTTAGGGACCCATTCAGCACTTTGGGTGAATGTTTCCCATCTAGGTGGAACCCATTCACCATAGATAGCGAATGAGTCCCATTTGGCCCATTTTTGAGGTTTTAAGCAGAAAATTTTAGTTTTAAGTTTAAATTTTGCATATGTTAGCCTTTGGGATCTAATATATGGGATATTAGATGGATTGCCTATATAAATAATCTCTCAAACCATTATTTCATCAAGAATTCATTATATCAATTCAAGCATTTAAGAGTTAAGCATTCCAAGACTTTACAAGATCATCAAGATAGCATTCAAGATCATTTTTAAGGAATTCAAGGGCATATTCTTCATCAATTGTTGAAGTAATTCAAGATCCATCATCATGTCAAGAATATCAAGCATCAAGCATGTTATTGAGCTAATGTTGTGATGTAGCATTGAAGATCCAAGATCAAGTATTGTTCTACTCCTATTGTCAAGATCAAGATCTACATACTTCATGGTCATTTCATGTTGAGTTGCATATTTACAAAGCATCATTTACAAGGAATCATTCGAGATCTAGGAGCTTTGAAGACTTGAATATCATTGAATATTAGGCTACAAGCTTGGAGAAATTTGTTAGAGTTGTCTCCCCATTCGCAAATTTGTAATCTTCACCAAAAAGTCACATACAACCTCAAAATTAGGGTTTTAGATCTGGAAACAAAGAGGAACAAAAAGAGCAGACATTCAAGGCCAGATTTAGATTTTAAAGCTCTAGAAAACCTTAACTGGACTCATTCACCTAGATTGGCGAATGAGTCCCAATTTAGGTCAATTTTGAGATCTTTGTAGTTTTGAATACCCTTTTTCAAGAAACCTGACCCTATACAGAAACCCTAATCTGGGACTAATGCGTCTAGAATGGTGAATGAGTCCTAGTAGGCCTAACTTTTAAAAAAAATAGCATTTCTAGTCTCCATTCAAGTCCCTACAATTTTCTAAGTGTAGACTTATGATTTTACAACTTTTTGTTATGATTTATATACATTTATAGGTCACTCATTCAAGTTTCATGTGTCACTAGGATTTGTGATGCAGGGCAGGGTGGATAACCTCAACACTAACTCAAACAATCAAACCTTGGAATTCTAGATGTTGGACACTAGGAACACTGAGGGGGGGGGGTGAATCAGTGTTCCACAATATTTGATTTTCAAACCAGATCTTAAACCATCCATAGCAATAATTAAACCCGCAATAGCATTCACAAAATGTAAACAGAAGGAAACATGCATACACATTAAAGAAAACCATAACACTAGGACTTTTATGTGGAAACCCTGTTAGGGGAAAAACCATGGTGGAGATTAATCCGCAAAGTATACTCTGTTAAAAGTATGATGAAAGGGCAATGCACTTGCATTCAGCCACACTACCTAGAGCTCACTGCTCAAAATAGAGGCTCACTACCTTACAAAGTATAATTTAAATTACAACAAAAATTTTTAACTGAGAATACAACATCTAAAAATTCTTGGATTCGGTTCCAATGAAGCTCATAATCAGATGCTAGATGTTTTGACCAGTTCGCGCTTCTGCTCTACTCTACTTTTCTCTCCTACAAAAACCCTTATGTAGCATAAACAAAATTCTCTCAACATATCTTCTGAGATTAACCCATATAGCTGCTCTGTACTTTTTCACACAAACTCACTTCACTCTACATCTCAAAATGATTTTCTGATCTCCTTTATATATCTGCTAACAAGAGTTTTATTATATGTCGGCTTCAAAACAAAATATAATATTCTTACCCATGTTGGCTCAAATCACTAGTTAAAATTGATGCGTACCCTCACAAGTTGGCTAGACTATAGTAGGGACCCAAATCAAAATTCCAAACATAAGAAATAGTTAAGTACATACTCCTTATACATCTGCGACACGCCATATGCAGTAGGTCGCTAGAATGAGAAAATAAATCATTCTTTCGAATCTCTTAACTCGTACTTCGACTAATGCAACACCACAAAAGTTTCCAATAGGATAGAATACAAGTTAAACAAGCTTCCCTGGGGATTCACACCACAAAATAGTGATCCAGTGAAGTATTTAGATTGACTTGTCAACCGGATGTCCTGTTCTTCATACTTTATGTGGTAGATTACATACTCTTACTTATCTTTCCGGTAGGGGAAACTTCAACACTATGGATCATACTGCTGACTCTAGTTACCGTCAATGATAACACAAGAAGCCAAAAAAAATCTCTCCAAGCCATATGCCAACAATCTCCCCTTTGGAATTGATGGAAACACTTAGTGAAAAATGACTAAGTGTCAACTCAAAAACTTATCAAAACCAAAATTGTTGCTCCCCCTTAGGATGGCAAGGAATTTTTCACCACATTCTCTCCCCCTTTGACATCAATGAAAAATATTCTACTACATTCACTGCACTTCTTTCCTTCAAAATTATTTTATTCTCCCCCCTTTAGCAAAATAGAGAGTTCAATCAAAATTTGGAAAACTGTTGCACAAATCATAAGATTATCTTATACTTGACTTTCATTTCTGGAAGAGATTTCTTCCAAGAGTCCATTGCAATCCTAATAGCTATAATCAAGTTGTTATTCACTAATGTTCTATTGATAATCTGAACAAGGGATTCAGGAATGGTAATGGCATCATTCAACTTTTCTCCTTTCTTTAGAATTTCAATCATTTGATCCAGCCTGGATTCGGTATGATCATTTACTTTCCAGAAAGAATCCATAAGAGTATTTTTGGCAGAGTAAACCTTTGCATGCTCAGCCTGCAGAACTTGAATCTTATTCTTAACTTCTTTATCCTAATCCAAAAACATAATGTAGTCCTTCCCAATTCTGACAAGCTCATTCTCAATTTCCTGCAACTTGTCCTTGTATTTTCCAACCACATGAGGCCACCTAAGACAGTAATTAAAGATCTTATTGGCTGAGTCAATGCAGTGTCTTAGCACATTCATTTTCTTCTTCAGTTTAACAAGAGATAGTCTAAATTGCATCTTCAAATAAGAAATTATTTCCTCCTCTTTTCTATCCAAAGGCACAAATTCCATAGCCTCCTTGATACATTGAATTAACTCATCTGGAAGTACATTTTGTAGACCCTCTAGTTCAATTTTGTTGTCAACACAGTATCTTCCTAGGGTGTCCTCAATGACATCCTACTCGTAAGATGGTCCATTTATCCATATATCATTTATCTTTTGCATTCCATCCTCATCCTGAATAATCTACAATATATTTTCTTTAAATAGAGCACCTTCTTCATCACTCTCTTCTACAATTTCCACAACCGGTTCAACTAGTTTTGGTTCTTCTCTTGGAGTATTTTCCTCAAAGTTTTCATCGACTATATCCACAACCATTTGTTCTTTTCCTTTTGCCTCAACTTTTTTTGACTTGGGTGCCAGAGGAGTGACACCAAGTAATTTTATTTCTCTCTTCTGCCTTTTCTTTGCCTTACCAGAGGATGATCTGACTTTAGCTATTTTTATCGGAAGAGGAATAACACTTGCACCAAACCTTTCTAACAACTTCCTAAAGAATTTTTCATAAACTCTTTCACCATTTTCAAAAGAGTTGAAATGTTCAAAAATTTTCTTGCAGACTAGTATATTTTCTTTCCACACCATATTGTCATTCAGAGGCAAGCAATTTAGGAAATACATCATAATGCATGTAGCCAGGGTACCAAACCTGAAAGAGTAGCCTATATCCTTAGTCAATTGTACATTCTACAACAATTGATCCTTCATCAAATCACATAGGTCAAAGTCTTCATTTTCTATTATCATTTTATGAGTGATATATACAACACCTATCAAGGTTGATCCTTCTCTATTTCTGAAGAAGATATTGTATGAGATTCCATGTGCAACATACCTTGTCAATGAATCTTTAATCAATGCAATTATCAAAGCCCTCTGATCTCCCCTTATTCTTGTTAGGGCTTTGACCTCAACATTTTGAATTGATTTATTTTTTGAAACATTACAACCATTGCATAGACCTATTAGATTCTTGATTACATCCTCAGAGATTCGATAGGGTTTATCCATAGTAAAGATATCACCGTCCAACCTGTTCAAGATAAACTGAATCACTTCTGCATTGATGAAATGAGGGAATTCATTCCAGATATCGAAATTATTATGCTTCAATCCTCCAAGCTTCCTTAATTCAGTGGGAGACAACAAATTTCTTTCATCCCTAACTTTTTGACTCTATACTCATCCAGAGTTATTGTTCCTTTTATTTGTTTCATTTTTTGTAACGAGAAAGGTTCTACCGATCACCAAATAGATATGAGATTAATAAGCAACAGAAATACCTAAATAATTTTCCACTAAATTGAATTTTGTTGAAAAGGTTCTCCAATTATTCTCTTTCAATGCACGATGACAAATTAGGGTTCCAAATTCCCTTTTATAACTTCACATACTTAACTTCCCGCCGCATTAAATGCATTGCCCTAGAAGTTTCGGTTACTCTGCAAACTCAGAAAGCAAGCGAAGAATCCAACTTCAGACTTTCAACATTTCATCCAACACAACAAATGATTACAAATACATTTGTCAAAGAATAACACAACTGTTGACGACATCTAGTGATTTGGAGCCAACTATACATAGGGGGACAAGGGATTTTTCATGAGAAACTCCCCCTAGGCCTCTAGCCTGAAGTCAATTGCCGGAAGAGTTACCAAAGGGAGCTTCTGATACAGCGTTGTATCCTTCATCAGATTCACTTTCTTTAACCCATGTTTTCCTCATCTGATCTCTTATCTCTTCGACATATGCTTTTTATTTTCCTTTGTTGTCTTTTTGTGAATTTCTTCCTTGATTAACTAGACTTCTTTTATTCATGTTTCTATTCCTGTAGAATCTTGCAATGTGCCCAAGTTTGTTGCAACTGTAGCACACTAGATTTTTCTTTCTATACCATCCATTCCACTGATTTCCTCTTGATCTGCATTGATTAGGAACATGTCCAAATATTCCATAGGGATAGCAATTAATGTTACTTGCATTGACAAACATACTTATGCACTCTAATGACTTATGACCAAATTTCTTGCATTTAAAACACTGACCGAAAAATTATGGGGTGCTAAATTTTATCTTTCTTCTACACTAAGAAGCCATATGTCCAAATTTATTACAAACAAAGCAATATCCATTAAATTTCTGAGCATTAGGTTGCCTTAGTAGATGTCTTGTGCCTTTTTTCTTCTTTTCAGGGTTCTTCTATTTGGATCCAAAGCTCTCTCCCTTCTCATAGCCAAGACCTCACTTATCATTTGTCTCCTTTTGTCCCTTAGTTATCTCATTAAGCTTAGTAGAACTTATCTTGAACTTCTCCTTGAATTCATTTGTAGCAGTAAACTCATTTTTGAGAATAACTACCTGTCTCTCAAGTTCTTGTTCATTGTTTTTGGATTGTTGTAGTTCAATATCTAGTTGAATGAATTCACTATTAATTATATTGCATTCTTCAGATTTTTCTTTCAAGGAATAGGCCAAATTCTCCTCTTTCTTCTTTCTTTCTTCAGTCTCTTTGGTTAAATTTATTGCCATAGATTCCATTTCAAATTTTAGAGCAACATTGTCCTTAGCAAGATTTTCACATTCTTTTGTTATTTCTCTTAGGGTTTGATTTAGATCGAAATCATCCAGACCTTTGCTTTCTTTTTGCTTCAACTGATCACATAGTACCTTCCTCTTTTCCCTTTACTCATTTATTTTATCCTTCAGTGATTGAATGAACTTTTTGGTAGGCACAATATTTGCTTTTAGTTCCATGACCTCTGCTTTAGATTGATCAAGATCATCAAGTGCCACCATAAGCTATTGTTGAAGACCACCAGTGTCCATTGTAATTCAAGATCCACCTCAAGTTGTTAAAACTCATAAGAGGAACTAACTCTAATACCAATTATTGGACACTAGGAACATTGAGAGGGGGGGTGAATCAGTGTTCCACAATATTTGATTTTCAAACAAGATCTTAAACCATCAACAACAATAATTAAACCCTCAATAGCATTCACATCATATAAATAGAAGGAAACATGCATACACATTAAAGAACACCATAACATTAGGATTTTTACCTGGAAACCCTATTAGGGGAAAAACCATGGTGGAGATTAATCCGCAAAGTATACTCTGTTAAAAGTATGATGAAAGGGGAATGCACTTGCATTCAGACACATTGCCTAGAGCTCACTATCTTACAAAGTATAATTGAAATTACAACAAAAAATTTAACTGAGAATACAACATCTACAAATGCTTGGATTTAGTTCCAATGAAGCTC
>VDFB02327999.1:0-29703 GCA_007258455.2 Sequoia sempervirens | reverse complement strand
AAAATGGTTATAGAAAAAAAAACCTCTATCGGGTATAGTTGATTTTGTTGTCCCAGTCTTTAGCCTTTTCTAATAGTTTTTATATAAATGTCCTATATACACTATGATAGCCATATTCCATGAGATGTTGTCTTGTTGTCTCATGCATGATCCAACACTTTGCAAGCATCCACTAGATTTTTGCACTTGAGATATAAGTAAAATAAGATTAGCATGTGCACTTGACACTGAAGTATATGTATTTCTATTATTTAAATGATTTTTAGTCAATTTAAATAATATTATATTAAAATATACATTATATTTATTTTTAATAATTTATTTGTGCAATTCCATTTATCTTTTATGGGGAGTTACAAAAGCTAGGGATGAGGCCATTTTCAAATCTTTTATAATCAAACGTTTTAATTCAACCTAGTTTGAATACGTAAAAAATAAATAGTGGGTAGGGTGGCTGAATATGGAATCCGAACATATTTTTCAAATAACGGTGTTGCTTTCAATGCAATCTTAAATAGATTAATAATACCATCCTCTAGAAGCCTTGTTTATACGACTTGGACCCTTTGATCAGAGCACGGAACTACCATATACGGGTAGGTGAGACGATAAGTCTTTCATATTGTTGGGCCATTCTAAAATGTCTGTATCGCTTGTTGACTTGACTGAAGAAACTGAATTGATGTTTAGTTTCACATGTGATGAATTCATGAGGAGCTCTATAAATACCGTCCATCTTCCTCTCACAAAACCACAACTCAAAGCCAGAAGAGGAAGTAGAAGAAAGGAAAAGAAGAGTTAATTAGAGAAGATGGTGGCGGGAAGCTTCAGTCATGAAATCGAGTCTCCAGTGGAGGCGAAGAGAGTGTGGAATGCCTTGGTGAAGGATGGCCATAATCTCATGCCCAAGCAAGTACCTGAGCTGTTTTCAAGCATCACATTCGTGCAAGGCGACGGAGGTGTAGGAAGCATCAAGCAAATAAACTTCACTCCTGGTATGTATCATCTCATCTAGATATCTTCTTCTTACAATTACACCTGTCTTTGTTCTGATGGGCTTTGGTGATGCAGCCAACAAGGATTTCAGCTATGTGAAGGAGCAAGTAGAGGAGGTGGACGAGGAGAAGTTTGTGTACCGCTACAGCCATGTGGAAGGAGGACTGCTGGGAAAGAAAGTGGCCTCTGCCAAATACGAAATAAAATGCACCCCCAAAGCAGAGGGAGGGTGCGTTTGCAGCTCTACAGTCCATTTTGACACCCTTCCCGGCGTTCCTCCTGAGGACGAAGGGAAAGTGAAGGAGGTTAAGGAAATGGGCGCTGCTCTGTTCAAGAAGATTGAGGCATATCTCCTCGCTAATCCCACTTTGTACTGTTAAACGTACCATACTACATATTATACCCCTTGGCGTTCCTTTCTGTTCATGCTTGAATAAAATGTCAAATTAGCAACTCTCTTTTGTTCACCACTAGGCCTGAATTTGAAGGTCGGCCTTGCCTCTCAAATCAACATTTTTTCAATGCTTATCCATTGAAAGAAAGAAATAAAATAATGAGAAACATCAAGTCTAGTAGAGTGGTTTTATTTTTATTTCATATGCCCTTTGAGTTGGTTTTATGGATTTCAATTACATCTTAGATTTTTATATGTTTTTCTACGTTACATTTTGCTTTTTCTTTTTGAATTATTTTCTTTTTCCTTTTTCCTTAATAATGCCTTCCCAATTATATAACCCAATGCAAGGAGTAAAATGCAACTACTCATCACCAAAGACTAGACCAAGTGGATATGAAAATTTTTCAAATAGAAAAAAAAAATGATTTGATATTACAAAGTTTACAATGATTTGTTATTACAAAGTTTACAATTGAGATAATGTGATAGATAAATGGGAAAATATAACTAAATAGTAATCTAAAAGTAAAAATATAATATAAAAATAAAATTTGACTAACATGAAGATTAATATGTGATAAATTTTTAATTTTTTATAGAATGTAAAGAAAAATGAGGCTATGGTGAGCTAGCGCTCTAATGGAATAATGTTCAGGGTAGGCCAACCTTTTGATGTACAAATAAATATTTTATATTTTCTATTTTTTATAGAGGTTGACCTAGAGAAGAGGTCGACCATCATTGTATATAAAGGAGGTGAAGATACCTCATTTTGATCATCATAATCATTCATTCAATTCACACTTTCAAGAAGAAGTTCACACTTGCAACAACAAATCATCATTTTGTAGTAGCAGATTGATCTCAAGGAGAATTATATTCATTTGTATCTTTGCATCAAGGAGAGGTGCTATTATTCACTAATTTGGCCTTGAGTAGGGCCTGACTTGTAAGAAGATTTATGCTCTTATTCATTCAATATATAAGAGATATATTTTGTTGGGTTTTTCTCCCTCGAGAAGGAGGGTTTTCCCAGGGTAATTCATTATGTTCTTTGTTAAGTGTGTTATATTTATGCTTATCTACATATCTGGTCTAAAACTAGCATGTTATCAAAGTGGGTTTAAGCAAGATCCGATCAGATTTGTTTAACCATTCAAGTCATCTCTTTATCTAGGGTAGTCTATCAAAGAATTGAAGATGGTGAATAGAGTCAAGGTCGAAGATAGGCTTGATGGAGCATCAAATTTCACCTCTTGGAAATTTAGTCTTCTTATTGCCTTAGAAGAAAATGATCTTCTATATTTCATGGAAAATGATGTGCTCGAGCCATATGATGATGCTAAGAAAATTCAATGGAAGAAAAATGGCACGATGGCTAGAAATATTATGATAGACTCCGTGAAGGATCACCTAGTGCTGATTATCTTCAAGATGAAGACAACCAAAGATATGTTCGAGGCTCTACAAGGATTGTATGAGATCAACAATATAAGTAGAGCCCTTGCTTTGAGACAACAACTCCATCATATAAAAATGGCTAAAGGAGATTCAACCATCTCCTTCTTCATGAAGATTGCTGAGTTGAGAGATCAGCTATGCACTGTTGGAGACATAATCAAAGATAGAGATCTGGTTATGTTGGAAATAAATGGTCTTCCTCAATCTTGGGAGCCTTTTATTCAAAGCATTAGTGGGAGATCTAAGTTGCCCAAGTTTGATCGTCTTCAAGCTGATTGTATTCAAGAAGAGTTTAGGTTGGTAGCAAGAGGAAATGGGTGAAATTATCATAATGAAGAAAGTCATGTCCTTGCTACTCAAGCTTCCAGAAGAAAAGGAAGAGTAGAGAAAAGAGTAAATTTCAAGAGGAATAGAGACAAAAAATCAAATTTTGTTCTAGAACCAAAGAAAAAGAAGGACCTCTCTCACATTCAATGTTATAGGTGTGACAAGTATGGTTACTATGCTCGAGATTACATATCCAAGCCAAAGAAACATGCCTCTACTATAGATGTTGATGATGTGTCACCTCAAAAGGAATCTATAGATGAATCAGGGGGATTTCTATTCATCTCCACTCTTTCAAGCAATGTTCCAACTGACAATGACACTTGGTTGATTGATCTAGTGGTGCTTCTTGACATATTACAAGATATCGAGAGCATCTTTCAGACTTGGTAGAGAAAGAGACTAACTTGCAAGTGATAATCAAAGATGATGTGTGTTATTTCGTAAAAGGAGCTAAGTCCAATTCTCTTCAGCTAGATTCAGGTATCCCTCTTCATTTGAGTGATGTTTTGTTTGTACCAGGGATCAAAAGAAATCTTGTCTCCATTTTAGCTTTGGAGGAGAAAGGGTACAAGGTTTCCTTTTCTGAAGGGAAATTTCTTGCATGGCCTAAGAACTATAGTATAAAATCAACTCGTGTGATTGGATTTTGTCAGGAGATCCTATACAGATTATCAATTCATCCAGTCTAGGCCTTATTGCATGACTCTATCAATTTGAGTGAGCTATGGCACATGAGACTTGCTCACTTACACTTCAAAGCCCTTCCATCCATGGAGAAGATGGTTATTGGTCTATCTAAGCTTGGTTTGGAGCAAAATGGAATTTGCAAAGGATGCACACTTGGTAAGAATATCAAGAGTCCCTTTCATAGCAGTGATAGTAGATCAAAGGGAATTTTAGATCTTGTTCATTCTAATTTATGTGGTCCAATATCTATGGCATCTTTGAGTGAATTTTGGTAATATGTGATTTTCATTGATGATTATTCTCGAAAGACTTGGATTTACTTCTTGAAATCTAAGGATTAAGAAGAAGCACTTGATAGATTCAAAGAATTCAAGGATCAAGTTGAAAACATGTCTAGGAAAAGTATTAAAGTTATGAGATCAGACAATGGAGGAGAATACACTTCTAGAGGTTTTCGTAATTTCTGCATTGAGGCAGGGATCAAGACAGAGTTCTATGTTCCATACAACCCTCAACAAAATGGAGTTGCTGAAAGAAAGAACAGATCTAGAGTTGAGGCAACCAAGGCTGTGATTCATGATCAAGATTTATAGACTTTCCTATGGGAAAAAGCTTCCAGAACTACAGTGTATGTTTAAAACAAAAACCCTCATCGAATATTGGGAAACATGACTCCTAAAGAGGCCTTCACAGGTGTAAAACCTGAGGTTAGTCATTTGAGAATTTTTGGTTATCTTGTTTACATTCATGTACCTAAGGATAAAAGATCAAAGATAGAACCTTCAGGAAAGAAGGGTATATTCGTGGGATACAGTGAGTCTTCAAAGGACTACAGAGTCTATATTCTAGGGCAGAAACAAATTGAGATCAATAGGGATGGCTCCTTCAAAGAGGAAGTAGCCTTCAAAATGTCTAAAGGGTCTTACATGGAGATAGACAGTGAAGAGCAAGAGACTCCTTAGGATATGGACATATCTCCTGACCATACTCTTGACATTTAGAGGGAGTCCAATGAACCAACTGAGACTATTGATCCAGTTGATCCTATAGAACCAACTGATGGGCCTAGAGAAATTGTTGTAGGTCGGAAGAGGCCTTTATGGGCTCAACACACTATGCAAGAGGAAAAAAAGTATGCATCTCCTCGAGGAACCTTTAGGGAAAGAAAGAGACTGTATAAGTTTCCAGGTTATGTGGCATTGATGAGTCACATCATTGATTTTGAGCCTTCTCGTTTTGAGGAGGCATCCAACCAGCAAGTATGGAGAGATGCAATGACAGAAGGGTATCATTCTATCTTTAAGAATGATGTATAGGATGTTGTTCTGAGACCTAAAAGGAAATCAATAGTGTCTTCCAAATGGCTTTTCAAAATCAAGCATGCAATTGCTGGTAGCATTGAGAAACACAAGGCAATATTTTTGGCAAGAGGATTCTCTTAGAAGGAGGGAATAGATTATGAGGAGACATTTGCTCCTGTTGCTCGATACACTTCTATTAGGACAATTATTTCTCTTACATCCACTAAAGGCTAGAAGTTACATCAAATAGACGTAAAGACTGCATTTCTTAATGGTGTGATAGAAGAAGAAGTGTGCATTGAGTAGCCAGATGGTTTCGTGATCCATGGGAAGAAGTCTCATGTATGCAGATTGAAGAAGACATTGTATGGAATTAAGCAAGCACCTCGTGCTTGGTATGAAAGGATTGATAAATATTTGATGAGCTTGGGATTCTCCAAGAATGATGCAGATTCTAATCTTTACTTCAAGATAGTTAATGGTGAGGTTTTGATATTAGTTCTTTATGTTGATGATTTATTTCTCATTGGAGTAGAGTATCTCATTGTCAAATGCAAGAAAGAGTTAGCCTCCAAGTTTGAGATGAAGGATCTTGGTCTCATGCATTACTTCTTGGGACTGGAAGTGTGAAAAGGACCTAATGAGATTATTATAAGTCAAGGAAAATACACTATAGAAATCTTGAGGAGATTTGGGATGATGGACTGCAAGTCCATGTCTACACCTATGGAGACAAATTTGAAGAAGTTGAGTGACTCAACCGCCGGTTCAATTTGGTAGATCCCACCATGTAGACGATTGATTGGATCATTGATGTATCTAGTCAATAGTAGACCGGACATTTGCTATGTAGTTAGTGCTCTCAGTCAATTCATGTGTGAGCCAAGACAAATACATCTAGTTGCAACAAAGCATATTCTGAGATACTTGCATGGCACTGTGGGATATGACTTGAGATATACTTCCTGCACGAAGATCTAAAGTTTCAAGGCTATTCTGGTTCTGATTGGTTTGAGAGTGTAACTGATAGGAAGAGCACCTTTGGATGTTGCTTCAGCTTGGGGTTTGCCATGATTTCTTGGTGTAGAAGGAAGCAGACTTTTGTGGCACTAAGTAACACAGAGGCTGAAAAATATTGCAACATGTGTGGCAACTCGAGAAGCAGTGTGGCTTCGTAAGCTCCTTGCAAGATTGTTTGGGGAAATATTGGAGTCGACTGTGATTCATTGTGATAATCAAAGCTATGTGAAGCTCTCAATAAATCCATTGTTTCATGATAGGACAAAGAATGTGGAGATCAAGTATCATTACATTAGAGATATGGTGTTGAGGAAAGAAATTCAACTCAAATACATTTGCACTCATGATCAGACGACTGATATTCTCACCAAGCCTCTTTCTAGAGCGAAGTTTGCACATTTCTGGGACAAGCTTGGGGTAGTGGAGAATGTTGCCCTAGCCAAGAGGGAGACTCAACATTAGTGAGCTTTGCTATAATGCATATTTCTCTAAGACGGAGAAACATGAGGTGAAATCCCTCATACATCTCTAAGACAAAGATGTGGTCCTTTCCACACATGGGAGTAGCCATTGTGGACGTCATGTTAAGAGACTCTGTGATGGACCCTTGTAATTGTGTTTTCCACACATGGGAGTAGCCATTGTGGACATCATGTTGAGAGACTCCATGACGACATCATGATGAGAGACTCTGTGATGAAAACTTGTACACATGTTTCCTTCCACACATGGGAGTAGCCATGGTGGATGTCATGTTGAGAGACTCCATGACAACATCACGTTGAGAGATTCTGTGATGAACTCTTGTACATCTTTGAGACTAAGAGGTGGTTTTCCACAATTGGGTGTAGCCATTGTGAACATCATGTTGAGAGACTCCATGATGAGGATTACTAGAAAAATACCTCCCTAGCTAAGAGGGACTGTTAATGTTATAGCAGTAGGAGATTTTTTTCTCCTAGATAAAATAAAATAATGTTCAAGGCAAGTCGGCCTTTTGTTGTACAAATAAATATTTTATATTTTCTATTTTTTATAGAGGCCGGCCTAGAGAAGAGGTCGACCATCATTGTATATAAAGGAGGTGAAAATACCTCATTTTGATCATCACAATCATTCATTCAATTCACACTTTCTTGCATCAAGGAGAGGTGCTATTATTCATTAATTCGGCCTTGAGTAGGGTCTGACTTGCAAGTAGATTTTTGCTCTTATTCATTCAATATATAAGAGATATTTTGTTGGGTTTTTCTCCCTCGAGAAGGAGGGTTTTCCTAGGGTAATTCATTGTGTTCTTTGTTAAGTGTGTTATATTTCTACTTATCTACATATCTAGTCTAAAACTAACACCCAATTATCTAACCCAATGAAAGGAGTAAAATGCAACTACTCATCACCAAAGACTAGACTAAGTGGATATGAAAATTGATCCTTTTGTGCATATTTGTATGCTTCTTGTCACTAAATACCCAATTGAGGAAGGGATGGGATACAGATTGACTAATGAGGATATAAGAGTCACTATGAAGTTTTTAATATTACAAGTAGAAGAGGTAAAATACTTGGACCTTATTATGGACATAATATATAGCATATGTGAGAAAGGATAAAAGAAGGTTGGTAGTTAAAGTGTATGGAGGGCTCAAATATATTGAGAATGTTTGATTAAAGTAAGAAATATTCATAGCATGTGATAATGGAGGAAAGTTGAAAGTTGTGTTATACCTTCGGCTAAAAGATAGTTTTAGGTGAAACTATTTCACTTAAAAATACTTGCAACCTACATTGTACAAAGAGCTTTGGCCAAAACGATTTTTTGCAAAATTAAAAAATTGATATAATTTGATATTAAAATCTAAATTATATGAATGCACTAGTCAAGATAGTGAGAAAATTGTGGGGAAAAATTAAAAAATAAATGTCCAACTAATAGAAATACATTAAAGAGTTTTATGAAAAGTTTAATTTTCCAAAGATACAACTAGATTTTATTAACGAATCCTTGAAAATAGAACCAAAAAGCCACTAAGAGGCTCTAGAAAAAAAATCATTAAAATTCTAAGGTTGGGACTTCACTAAAAGGAAGTGGCACATCCAACCTGGAGAAGAAGTATTGGGTGCACGTATGCTAGAGGAGAATTCATGATCTATGCTCAATGTTGTGCCTAACCTCAAAAAGGATAATTCTAGGTTTGCACCTAGTGCTATACCCAGTCTAAAGAAGTCACAAGATGTGCGTAGGTTTGAGGATAAGTATGATACCTATATTTTTCTAAAAACTTACATATACCTTCTTTTTTATCTTATATAAATTTTTTTAAATTGGTGTTATCTCTAGTTCTGTATATATTTACTCAACACTTACTTTCAAACATAAAATATTAATAAAAACACCTATAAAATAAAGGGTTAAAAGAGAAGCTATCTCAATTAGAACTATCGAGGGTTCTTAAATATGGATGCATTTAACACAAATATACCAATAATGTTATTACATCAGTAAATTAATCATATTATTAACATGAAAAAACAAATGCTATGTGTATTGAAAACTAGGATGTAATATAAAAAAATGAATATGGTTGACTTGGGGGACTAAAAAGACTATAAATGGATAGAAAAAATAAAAAAAATTGATATGGATAGAAAGGTCTATAAGGAAGGAAGGATATAATCTAATTTTAAAATATTATGGTCAATCATAAAAGATATGCACAAGGTAAACAATGATTTGTTGTTACAAAGTTTACAATTGAGAAAATGCAATAGATAAAGGGGAAAATATAACAAAATAGTAACCTAAAAGTAGAAATATAATATAAAAAATAAAAATTGACTAACATGAAGATTAATATGTAAAATTTTCATTTTTTTATTGAATGTAAAGAAAAATGAGGCTATGGTGAGCTAGCGCTCTAATGGAGCTAGGAGGAGATGGGTGATATAGAATATAGAAAAGATGGACATGGGGATAGATGGAAATGGTTAAGGGATCATAGATGGCCTCAAAAGTGAGTATTTCTAGATTATATAACATAATGAACTATAAAAATAAATCTAAATTATATTGTTTAAAACATAAGATAGCACATGCAAAAATATACAAAATAATTACCATAACGTAATGATTTGACAATAGAGATTCTAATGATCCTCCAAAAAAATTTATCATGGACGAGATGAAAGATTACACATTCTATAATTTTTATTAACCTTAACATGTGCTGACCTTTTTGAAAAATATTTCTAAAAATCTTCTCTTAAGATGAAATTATATTGTTTCTATGTAAAAAATTAATTATAAAAACTATTTCTAAAAAGTTTCTCTCAAGATGAAACTATATTGTTTCTACATCCTGATTGCTTCCATCCTAGCCACTAGAGAAAATATCTCCTCAAAATCTATTCCTTCAACTTGTGCATATCCCTTACACACAAGCCTTGCCTTGTTTCTTACAACTTCTCCATTCTCATTTAGTTTGTGGGTGATCCCACAATAGTGGTTTACAATTTTTGGCCAAACTGGACACTGAAATTATTATTTTTAACTAAATCTTCACATTTGGGAACCTATAGCAGCTAAATCGTGAGGGATTTGAAGATGATGAAAAATAGAGTCTCCTCACATTTTGTTTGTACATTATAAAAATAGTTTTTTCAAATTTTTTTGAATCAAATTGCACTTCTTTTTCCATCTCCCACGAAAACTGGATTTTTTTCAAAAAACAACATTTTTAAAAAGTGACACACACCGTATAATGCATAACATTTTTTCCATGAAGGATAAAAATATAATTCTTTCAAATTTATATTTGAAACTATGATATATAGTGCTTCCAATTGGTTAGATAGTTTTTTATTGAATATTTTTTTTTAAATCAAGTTTTGAAGTCAAACCAATTACAATTCAAACATAGCGCGACCGTATAATGCGTAAATTTTTTTGTATATATCAAAATTCATTTTTTTTTAATTGGATCAAGGACTTAAATATCTGGTGCACTCATATTTTTCAATTTTTTTTGATAATCTACTATTTTTCCACATGTGCAGAACAAAGACCTTCATTTTCGATGAAAAACCTATGTTTAATAAAACTTAAGAAACAAATACATAATGAAACCAAAACATATTAAAATTATATTTGTTGGATAGCTCATTTTGAGGACTACTTGATTCTAGTTGGGTTTATGAAGAATCCTCCATTTTCATCCTCAAACCAACCTTCGAAGCGTAAAAACTTTGGTTTTGTTTGTGTCTGATGGGGAGAATCAGGGTTTAGGGGGGTGTTCTAGTGAACCCCTGGGGTTTGGTCGAACCAAGGTTCGGTTGAACCTTGGTTCGACAGAAGAACCCTAGTTACATGTATTTTGATTTCTTTTTGGGCGGAAAAAGCATTGAATGGGTTCACTCGAACCCTAGTTCGACCGAACCCATTTTTGGTTTGTGTGAACCTTCAAGTTCGTACGAACCCCTAGAATCAATTTTTTTCCATTGGGTCTTTTTCTCAATTTTCCTTCCTCCATCAAACTGCAAACCACTATTATGGCTTCACCATTGTTTCTGAATACCCACTTAGTTCCAATAATGTTTTTTGTTTTTCAGGTCTGGGAATAAATTCCCAAGTCTGATTCTTCTCAATTTGTATAAGTTCTTCCATATCCTTCATCCAATGTTCATCTTTGCATACCTCAATCACTATTTTAGGTTCAACTTTAGAAAGTGATGAAGAGGAAAATGGATACCTTTTTGGGATATCAAAATTTTCCACTCAACCATTAACTAATGTCCTAGGAGTCCTAATTGGATTGACTAATAACCTCACAAGGTGAGCCAATTCTCAATTAGGAGGGTCCTAGGAGGGGGTTCTTTAAAAGGTGGGTTACTAAGATTGATGGTTGCTTATAGGTTTTGGTTAGGTTTAAAGATACAATATGCCTCGAGATGCACAAAAAGGGGTCTTAGGGGCCCATAATAAGTGACCTAAGGTGAAATTAATGCAAGGGGTGCTAAAATAGGTCCAAATTAAGTGTGAAAATGCAAAGGTATGCATTTTTCTACACTACAGTTAGCCCCCATTTTAGTGCCCATATTACACTACGTGCATATGCAAGCTAAAGTACTTCAATAAGTAACTTTGTAAAAGGATACTCATGTGGGCTCATTAGGGAGAATGAAGCCCCCACTATAGTTACTTGCAAAACCACAATGTTAGGAACCACATCCTGCATCACAGATTCATTAGTAGCTCAAAATTAATCCTCTTATCTAACATGCCTAGCAAATTACATTCAAGGTTAGATGTATGCCCCCCCTTGATTCCGCTTACTTTATGGAGGTGGAATCAAGGTGGAAAATCAACCACATTGAACTAGAAAAGTACATCATAGGGAATTTCCAAGTACCATACCACATGATGATAGACATTTGATGAGAACAAGAGCGAAACAATGATTCCAACGCAACCGACGTCATCAAAAATGAAGTTCTCTAGCTCCAAATATGTTAATTTGAATAAAAAGTACTTGTATTTTAAACAAAAATGACCTAAAAGTGCATGCATAAAAAGGTAAAAGAGAGAGTAAATCATATTCATTTTGATATTTTTACCTTTTGTAGAGTGAGCTTGGAGTAGAGTGAGCTACCATGCTGAGCAGACATCCATGTACCCATCTGCGGATTGAGATTCTATGGGAGGCAGTCACACAGGGTGTGCTACGACACACGGTGAGTGAATTTAGCCTTCTATGTAGTTCAATTTTAACAATTTTTTTTTTTTATGAAATTATAGGGTAGGGAAGGTTTTTCTTTTATTTTTTTAGATTGTTGCAAAGTGTCCCACTTTGTCACAAAGTGTCCTAGTTAAGGAATAAAATGTTTAGAACCCTTAATGAAGATATTTTAGAATGACTTTAGCACACTTTTTGACCATTAAAGCACAAATTCAAGATTTTAAGATGTTTTAAATGACATTTTTCTTCTTTTTCATATGACAAACTACACCCTAATCGTGCCAACACGTGGGTGGTCGGATGTTCAGCTGACTTCGAGAGATCACCGATTAGCTACCTGAGGAGGATATGTAGATCCTCTAGGAGACAAGTCTTTATTGGGTCTATCTCACGCTGGTCATGGGATACCATGACACCATGTTGATGGCATTAGCAAAGAGATGGGATGCACACACCTGCACCTTTCACCTACTGACAAGGGAGATGATAGTCATGCTAGAGGATGTGCACCACATACTGTGGGTGCCCATCCAAGGAGAGAGGGTATTCTTAGCACAGGGTATGAGTTTTGGGGAGATGCTAGTAGACACCGAGTATTGCTTAGGAAAACCAGTCCACCACTAGATCGTGAGACTGCGCATCAACCTTTCTTGGCTACTCCATGCACACTCACCACTATTGAGATGCATTCTAATTTTTATAGTAGTGTTGGAACTAGTCCTTGATGGCTATGAAGCACATATGGAGGGAGGATTAGTGCACCTAATTAGAGACATGAAGCACTACCGTGTTGTCTTCATGTGGGGCCAGAGCATAAGTTAGCATATTTATACTATTATTTGGGTCAATTTACCTATGGAGAGTTGCATAGCATGCTACACTATACCCTACTATGGACATGGATTCTGGAGCATATCACCTGTACCTAGCCTGGAGGATTTTTAATTGCCACAGTGGTGGGGTATCCATGGGTTTTCAACTATCCTTTGAGATAGGCATGGCAACATGATGATGTGCTATTCTGGAGGGTGAGGTTTGATAGACTGAGTGAGGAGGATATCATATGGAGACCCTACCTCATGGACCTATTTTGGCCAAACACGGTAGGGTAGCTAAGATGAATATAGAGAGATAGTCTACTACTAGGATGACATGATCACGTAGTAAGACGTTTCTACTACAATCATGTCATGAGACAGTTTGGACAGATACAAAGGTGACCATAGCCATGTGATTCATATAGATGGTCAGTATGGAGTGCTTGTAGACATAGAGATTTTAAACAACTGATAGCAGACGACGTCATCCTAAGCGACACATGTGAGGATATAGACATTCCCCTAGTCACCGACATAGATGATGAACATTGGCACAAAATTGGAGTATGGCGAGTGGTGGGAGGTGACATGGACAAGAGCCATCTTTCCTATGGATCACCCTATAGGCTTTGCAGGGCCTTTACCGGATGCAGTGGAGGACATGGAGTCAGGCAGGAGGGTAGATCCGATGGAGCTATTCCTGGACGAGGATGAGGAAGAGATAGAGGAGGATAATGATTACAAGGGGGAGGACGATGAGGAGGATGATGAGGAGACAAAAGACAAGCATAGCCAACCCATGAGCAAGGATAGTGAGAGAGGAAAAACTAGTCCTCCTAGACATGAGTGGAGAGATATATATAGTCTCCACATGGGTCATGAGGTTACAGTCTGCACGTGCCAATGTCCAAGAGCACATGGAGAGTAGTAGGAAATTTGAGATTCCTACTGATCAAGCTACAGACCGAGGTGATGATATTTATTATTATGTTTATTTTTTTATGCATATCATGCTCATATATATGGATGTATTATGATGATGGATATACTGATTATTCTTTATGATTTCTATCTTGTAGGGCTCATGATAGAGTCCTAGGACCTATTTGGATATGCACCTGCAATGAAAGTGCCACCCCTTCCTATAGATGAGGATATGACCACAGAGTTCATGCCCCCATCATTTGTAGCAGAGCGTATGGACCTATTCAAGCCTTATGTGAGGCTCAGGGGAGCATATGTTGGCATATCCAAGTGTACTGAGCATGCTGAGGGTCAGGTATCAACATTGGCGATGGAGTTAGAGGAGGCTTTAACATCTAAGATATCTGACATAGAGGCTATCTTATATTCAGAGGTCAAGTGGCTTCAGAGAGAGTTTGTGAGGATCTAGGTTGATAGAAATTGGGTCGAGCGAGAGTGGGTGGAGGCACTGATACACAAGGGTGAGCTACACAGGTCACTATAGACTATGCAGGAGATGGCCAGCATGAGTAGACCCAGGTCACACACCAGCATCTCCCAACAGACATGGGAATCACATCTTGACCAATCTAGCAGCCATAAACCATAGTGATATTGTAGTATTGATGAGATGTATTGAATTTTTTTGATATATATGAGCATGAATGGATTTTTATGTTTATGTGTTAGATGGCAATCTGAATTATTAAATAATTTGCATTAGACTACTCAATAAATATCTCCATGATCTAACATGTCTTTTCTTTAATTTTTCTTATATGATGCAGTATGTTATGCTAAATTAAATGCACTTATGATTTACTTGTAAAACATTAAATACCAATAAGAATTTAACGTAACATAACATACACCATAAGGTCTAAATAGCATGATACCTAAAGTAAGAATCCAAAACCACATTGGACCCACTACCCCAGGAACTCAAGACACAAACAAACATGTGTCAGGAATGAAGGAAATAGAAGAGATAATGTCATACTATCCATTAACTCTAACATCATTGCTTTAAAACTCACACTATTCAGAAAAAAGGGCTAGACATAATATCGACGTAAATGTGCAACATTAATAGGTTCTCGAAGAGCTATGCCATCCATTTTAGATATTAGGTATTCTCTAGACCCATAGCTCTCTTGAACTACATAAGGTCCTAACCAGTTAGGGCTAAAATTTCCTTTCTCTGTCGGGTTGGCATTAGTGTTTCGTTGATTTTCATATAGCACCAAATCACCCTTGCTAAATGGATGAGGGATGACATGATCGTTACAGCTTTGATGTATTTTCTTATGATAGGCTTGAAGATGTTCGAGGGTGTTGATGCACCTTTCATCGAGCATTTCAAGTTGGTGTAATCATTGTTTCATTGTTCCATGTAAGTATCGTCATCAATTAGCCCTTGAAGAGCGATTCTTAATGAAGGAATCTCTAGCTTTGGAGGGGCATAATTGCCTCAGCTCCATAAACAAGGTTATAAGGTGTATTTCTTATAGACCTTCTGATACTAGTACGATAAGCCCATAATGTGTATGTTAACTCCGTATGCCAATCTTTGTTATGTTTATTTACTATCTTTCTTAGGATTTTCTCTAGAGTTTTGTTAGTTGATTCGACTTCTTAGTTGGATTGCAGGTAGTAAGGTGTTGAGAATCGATGTTGTATATTAAATGTTTCCAAGAACTTCTTCATGTCATTATTCTTAAATGGTGTTCCATTATCTGAAACTAACATAGAAGGAAGCCCAAAGTGAGCAATAATGTGTTCCAATATGAAATGACATATTACATCAGCTGTCAACTATTGAACATAAGGGGATAACTTCTACCCATTTCATGAAATACTTTATTGCTATGATTATAAACATATGTCCTATGGATGGGGATGGAGATATTTTTCCAATCATATTCGAAGCCAATACCGAGAATGGCCAAGTAGTAACTTGTGTGCGAAGCTCATAAGCAGGAGTGTGAATTAATTTTTGATGTTCTTGAAACTTGTGGCATTTATTAACATATTCGAAGCAATCTCATTCCATGTTCTTCCAATAATATCCTATGTGGAGTAGTTTTTGAACTAATGATCTTCCTCTGAAATTCCCCCCACAAGCACCTGCATGAGCTTGTTCAAGTGCTATAGGTATTTCAGTTTGTTTAAGACACCTAAGCAAAAGGCCATCAAAGGACCGCTTATATAAGATGTTTGCTAAGATGATATATCTAGATGCAACTTTTCAAAGATGAGAGTGAGTGTTTCTATTGGTTGGCTCGGGAAAGGTACCATTTTTCAAATAATTAAATATCATATCATACCATTCACTTGAGTTGTTGACTATTGTTGCTAATGTACTTTGTCTTCTTTATCATCAATCGATGGTTTCATAATTGTATGCACAATGAAAATGAAATCTTTTGAAGGATCTTGAGGGGAAACGAGAGAAGTGGCACTTGCCATTGCATCCACGTGACAATTATCTTTTCAAGGGATGTTATCAATGGAGAAAGATTCAAAATTCTCTAATAGTTTCACTATGAGATCATTGTATTTTGATAATTTTTCATGTTTCGTTTGATATGTTTATTTTCTTGTTAACTAATTGTGAATCGCCAAATATCCTAATCTCCTTAGCCCCCATAATAAGAGTAGCACACAAACCAATGATTAATGCCTCATATTCAGTGGTATTATTTCTACATAGGAATTTTAACCGATATGATAAGGGAATAGGCTCTTTTGCAGGCGGTTTGATTATAACCCCTACACGGAGCTAGTTCTGCACTTAGATCCATCAAAATACAATTCCCATGTATCATCTTCGATGGTTAGCACGTTTCATCGGGGAAATAATCATTACTAGGTAACGCTAAAGGATAAGGAGCATCAACTAAGTGGTCGGTCAAGGCTTGACCCTTAATTTCTTTTTGTGAAACAAATTTAAGGTCAAACTCAGTCAACAACATTACCCATTTAGCTAAGTAGCTAGATAAATCTGTTTTGGTGAATAGGTGTTTTAGAGTATCAAACTTCATCATGACCTCTATTTCAACATTCAATAAGTAATGTCACAACTTGTTGGTAGCGAATACAAGAGCCAAACATTGTTTTTATATTGTGGTGTATTGTTTCTTGTAAGCAATCAACGTTAGACTAATGTAATAAATAGGATGTTCTTTACCTATGTCATCTTGTTGAGCCAACAATGCTGCAAGAGCATGGGATGAAGCCAATGTGTAAATAATGAATGGCTTATTTTGTATAGTAGGTTGCAAAATAGGTGGAGTTACAAGATAGTCTTTCAAACTCTCAAAAGCTAATTTACAATCCTCGTTCCTATGGAAATAGAAAAAGTAACCCTTTTACTTTTTCTTGTTTTGTCCCTCTTTGTGCTTATTTGGTTTGATTTTTCCTTGATTTAATGTTGCAATGTGGCCCACACATTCACATTAGGTCTTGAATCTTTATAAATCACTAGGACTTTATGATTTCTTGTAAAGGTATTGTGAAGTGTTGTAAGACAAATTTTTACACTTTTCTAGAATCTTCTTATTATAATTCACCTACATACCCTCTTTTTATCACTTACCAAGTCTTATTTTAAAGTGTTGTAAAGTCTTGTAACTAATTTTCATGCTTTTCTAGACTTCTCATTACCAAATAAACCTTTCTTATGCTTTATTTGTCCCCTTTGTGCACTTACACCTGCCTTAATTAAGTGTATTTTTTAATGTAAACCCGAAAAGCATCATTTAATACAATATAATTTCCGACAACCATTCACATTCCTTGAGTGGGACCCATTCACCACTAGGGGCGAATGAGAACATCTTAACACAAAAATAAAAATAAACTTAAATTACTAGTGGGTTTTTATTCCTAAAGACCTAAGGTTGGCCTGTGATGTTGTATTTTCAGGAAATTAGGGCACAAGTGTGTATAAATACATGATTTTCTATTCATTTTGTGCCCCATTCATTCATGCCGTCAATCCATCTAAGCATTCACTCAAGCATCATAGCATCATTCAATCAAGCAATTATCAAGCATCTTGGAGCAACCATTGACATATATTCATACTTCAACAACAAAGGTTTGGTAAGTTTATGACATTGCATGTTGTTTATTTATCATTCTCTTATTTCATTTCATTATCATGTGTTTGATTACCAAAGTGGTGTTTGACCAAGGTGAACCCCTATACTCTAACCCTTAACCATTTTCCCCCTCTTTGCATGTGTGTTTGCAGGTCTTGTAGGTAGATTTTTCCAAGAGAGACATGTTGAAAAGCGGTAAATAAGTCATCAAAGTCATCAAAGTTAACATAACCCTAATTGAATCTTGGAGACCTCTTTCAGTCCATTTTCTGCAGATTTAGATCCCTTAACCCGACATTTGAAGATGATGAAAAATAGAGTCTCCTCACATTTTGTTTGTACATTATAAAAATAGTTTTTTCAAATTTTTTCGAATCAAATTGCACTTCTTTTTCCATCTCCCACGAAAACTGGATTTTTTTCAAAAAACAACATTTTTAAAAAGTGACGCACACGTATAACGCATAACATTTTTTCCATGAAGGATAAAAATATAATTCCTTCAAATTTATATTTGAAACTATGATATATAGTGCTTCCAATTGGTTAGATAGTTTTTTATTTAATATTTTTTTTAAATCAACTGTTGAAGTCAAACCAATTACAATTAGGATATAGCGCGACTGTATAATGCGTAACTTTTTTTGTATATATCGAAATTCATTTTTTTTTTATTGGATCAAGGACTTCAATATCTGGTGCACTCATATTTTTCAATTTTTTTTTTGATAATCTACTATTTTTCCACATGTGCAGAACAAAGACCTTCATTTTCGACGAAAAACCTATGTTTAATAAAACTTAAAAAACAAATACATCATGAAACCAAAACATATTAAAATTATATTCGTTGGATAGCTCATTTCGAGGACTACCTGATTCTAGTTGGGTTTCTGAAGAATCCTCCATTTTTATCCTCAAAGCAACCTTTGAAGTGTAAAAAATTAGGTTTTGTTTGTGTCTGAGGGGGAGAATAAGGGTTTAGGGGGGTTCGGGCAAACCCCTGGGGGTTCGGTCGAACCAGGGTTCGGTTGAACCCTGGTTCGACTGAACCACCCTAGTTACATGTATTTTGATTTCTTTTTGGGTGGCAAAAGCATTGAATGGGTTCACTCGAACCCTAGTTCGATCGAACCCATTTTTGGTTCGTGTGAACCTTCAAGTTCGTACGAACCCCTAGAATCAAATTTTTTTCCATTGGGTCATTTTTTCTCAATTTTTCTTCCTCCATCAAATTGTAAACCACTATTGTGGCTTCACCGTTGTTTCTGAATACCCACTTAGTTCCAATAATGCTTTTGTTTTTTAGGTCTAGGAATAAATTCCCAAGTTTGATTCTTCTCAATTTGTATAAGTTTTTCTTCCATCTCCTTCATCCAATGTTCATCTTTGCATGCCTCAATCACTATTTTAGGTTCAACTTTAGAAAGTGATGAAGAGGAAAATGGATGCCTTTTTGGGATATGAGACTTTTCCACTCAACCATTCACTAATGTCCTAGGAGTCCTAATTGGATTGACTAATAACCTCACAAGGTGAGCCAATTCTCAATTAGGAGGGTCCTAGGAGGGGGTTCTTTAAAAGGTGGGTTACCAAGATTGATGGTTGCTTATAGGTTTTGGTTAGGTTTAAAGATACAATATGCCTCGAGATGCACAAAAAGGGGTCTTAGGGGCCCATAATAAGTGACCTAAGGTGAAATTAATGCAAGGGGTGCTAAAATAGGTCCAAATTAAGTGTGAAAATGCAAAGGTATGCATTTTTCTACACTACAGTTAGCCCCCATTTTAGTGCCCATATTACACTACGTGCATATGCAAGCTAAAGTACTTCAATAAGTAACTTTGTAAAAGGATACTCATGTGGGCTCATTAGGGAGAATGAAGCCCCCACTATAGTTACTTGCAAAACCACAATGTTAGGAACCACATCCTGCATCACAGATTCATTAGTAGCTCAAAATTAATCCTCTTATCTAACATGCCTAGCAAATTACATTCAAGGTTAGATGTATGCCCCCCTTGATTCCGCTTACTTTATGGAGGTAGAATCAAGGTGGCAAATCAACCACATTGAACTAGAAAAGTCCATCATAGGGAATTTCCAAGTACCATACCACATGATTGTAGACATTTGATGAGAACAAGAGCGAAACAATGATTCCAACGCAACCGATGTCGTAAAAAAAAAAAATTCTCTTGCTCCAAATATGTTAATTTGAATAAAAAGTACTTGTATTTTAAACAAAAATGACCTAAAAGTGCATGCATAAAAAGGTAAAAGAGAGTAAATCATATTCATTTTCATTTTTTTACCTTTTGTAGAGTGAGCTTGGAGTAGAGTGAGCTACCATGCTGAGCAGAAATGCATGTACCCATCTGCAGATTGAGATTTTATGGGAGGCGGTCACACGGGGTGAGCTACGACACACGGTGAGTGAATTTAGCCTTCTCTGTAGTTCAATTTTAACAATTTTTTTTTTTTTATGAAATTATAGGGTAGGGAAGGTTTTTCTTTTATTTTTTTAGATTGTTGCAAAGTGTCCCACTTTGTCGTAAAGTGTCCTAGTTAATGAATAAAATGTTTAGAACCCTTAATGAAGATATTCTATAATGAATTTAGCACACTTTTTGACCATTAAAGCACAAATTCAAGATTTTAAGATGTTTTAAATGACATTTTTCTTCTTTTTCGTATGACAAACTACACCCTAATCATGCCAACACTTGAGCGGTTAGATGTTCAGCCAAGTTCGAGAGCTCGTCGATTAGCTACTTGAGGAGGATATGCAGATCCTCTAGGAGACAAGTCTTTATTGGGTCTATCTCACGCTGATCATGGGATATCATGACACCATGTTGATGGCATTAGCAGAGAGATGGGACGCACACACCTGCACCTTTCACCTACTAACAAGGGAGATGATAGTCATGTTGGAGGATGTGCACCACATACTACGGGTGCCCATCCAAGGAGAGAGGGTATTCTTAGCACAGGGTATGAGTTTTGAGGAGATGCGAGTAGACACCAAGTATTGCTTAGGAAAACCAGTCGCCACTGGATCATGAGACTGCACATCGACCTTTCTTGGCTATTGCATGCACACTCACCACTATTGAGATGCATTCTAATTTTTATGGTAGTGTTAGAACTAGTCCTTGATGGCTACAGAGCACATATGGAGGGAGGATTAGTGCACCTAATTAGAGACATGGAGCACTACCGTGTTGTCTTCACGTGGGGCCAGATCATACTAGCATATTTATACTATGATTTGGGTGAATTTACTTATGGAGAGGTGCATAGCATGCTACACTATACCCTACTATAGACATGGATTCTAGAGCATATCACCTGTACCTAGCCTAGAGGATTTTTGATTGCCACAATGGTGGGGTATCCATGGGTTTTCAACTATCCTTTGAGACAGGCATGGCAACATGATGATGTGCTATTCTGGAGGGTGAGGTTTGATAGACTGAGCGAGGAGGATATCATATGGAGACCCTACCTCGTGGACCTATTCTGGCCAAACACGATAGGGTAGCTAAGACGAATATAGAGAGATAGTCTACTACTAGGATGACATGATCGCGTAGTAAGATGTTTCTACTATGATCGTGTCATGAGATAGCTTGGATAGATACAAAGGTGACCATAGCCATGGGATTCATATAGATGGTCACTATGGAGTGCCTGTAGACATAGAGATTTTAAAAAACTGATAGAAGACGACGTCATCTCGAGTGACACATGTGAGGATATAGACATTCCCTTGGTCATCGACATAGATGATGTTGGCACAAAACTAGAGTATGACAAGTGGTGGGAGGTGACATGAACAAGATCAATCTTTCCTATGGATTACCCTATAGGCTTTGTAGGGGCTTTATTGAATGCAGTGGAGGACATGGAGTCAGCAGGAGGGTAGATCCGATGGAGCTATTCCTAGACAAGGATGAGGAAGAGATAGAGGAGGACAATGATTACGAGGGGGAGGAGGATGAGGATGATGATGAGGATACAAAAGAAAAGCATAGGCAACCCTTGAGCGAGGATAGTGATAGAGGCAAGACTAGTCCTCCTAGACATGAGTGGAGAGATATATTTAGTCTCCACATGGGTCATGAGGATACAGTCTGCACATGCCAATGTCCAAGAGCACAGGGAGAGTAGTAGGCAGTTTGAGATTCCTACTGATCAAGCTACAAAATGAGTTGATGATATTTATTATTATGTTTTATTTTTTTATGCATATCATGCTCATATATATGGATGTATTATGATGATGGATATACTGATTATTCTTTATGATTTCTATCTTGCAGGGCTCATGATAGAGTCCTAGGACCTATTTGGACATGCAACTGCAATGACAGTGCCACCCCTTCCTATAGATGAGGATATGACCATAGAGTTCATGCCCCCATGATTTGTAGCAGAGCGCATGGACCTATTCAAGCCTTATGTGAGGCTCAGGGGAGCATATGTTGGCATATCCAGGTGTACTGAGCATGTTGAGGGTTAGGTATCAACATTGGTGATGGAGTTAGAGGAGGAGGCTTTGGCATCTAAGAGATCTGACATAGAGGCTCTCTTATATTCAGAGGTCAAGTGGCTTCAGAGAGAGGTTGTGAGGATCTAGGCTAATAGAAATTGGGTCGAGCGAGAGTGGGTGGAGGTACAGACTATGCAGGAGATGACTAGCATCTCCCAACGGGCGCGGGAATTGCATCTTGACCAATCTAGCAGCCATAAACCATAGTGATATTGTAGTATTGATGAGATGTATTAAACTTTTTTGATATATATGAGCATGAATGGATTTTTATGTTTATGTGTTAGATGGCAATGTGAATTATTAAATAATTTGCATTAGACTATTCAATAAATATCTCCATGATCTAACATGTCTTTTCTTTAAGTTTTCTTATATGATGCAGTATGTTATGCTAAATTAAATGCACTTATGATTTAATTGTAAAACATTAAATACCAATAAGAATTTAATGTAACATAACATACACCATAAGGTCTAAATAGCATGATACCTAAAGTAAGAATCCAAAACCACATTGGACCCACTACCCTAGGAACTCAAGACACAAACGACCATGTGTCAGGAATGAAGGAAACACAAGAGATAATGTCATACTATCCATTAACTCTAACATCATTGCTTTAAAACTCACACTATTCAGAAAAAAGGGCTAGACATAATATCGATGTAAATGTGCAACATTAATAGGTTCTCGAAGAGCTGTGCCATCCATTTTAGATATTAGGTATTCTCTAGACCCATAGCTCTCTTGAACTACATAAGGTCCTAACCAGTTAGGGCTAAAATTTCCTTTCTCTGTTGGGTTGGCATTAACATTTCATTGATTTTCGTATAGCATCAAATCACCCTTGCTAAATGAACGAGGGATGACATGATCATTATAGCTTCGATGTATTTTCTTATGATAGGCTTGAAGATGTTCGAGGGTGTTGATGCACCTTTCATCAAGCATTTCAAGTTAGTGTAATCAGTGTTTCATTGTTCCATGTAAGTATTGTCATAAATTAGCCCTTGAAGAGCGATTCTTAATGAAGGAATCTCTAGCTCTAGAGGGGCATAATTGCCTCAGCTCCATAAACAAGGTTATAAGGTGTATTTCTTGTTGACCTTCTGATACTAGTACGATAAGCCCATAATGTGTATGTTAACTCCGTATGCCAATCTTTGTTATGTTTATTTACTATCTTTCTTAGGATTTTCTCTAGAGTTTTGTTAGTTGATTTGACTTCTTAGTTGGATTGCGGGTAGTAAGGTGTTGAGAATTGATGTTGTATATTAAATGTTTCCAAGAACTTCTTCACATCATTATTTTTAAATGGTGTTCCACTATCTAAAACTAACACAAAAGGAAGCCCAAAGTGAGCAATAATGTGTTCCAATATGAAACGACATATTACGTCAGCTATCAACTATTGAACGTAAGGGGATAACTTCTACCCATTTCGTGAAATAATTTATTTCTATGATTATAAAAATATGTCCTATGGATGGGGGTGGAGATATTTTTCCAATAATATTTGAAGCCAATACCGAGAATGGCCAAGTAGGAGCTTGTGTGCGAAGCTCATAAGCAGGAGTGTGAATTAATTTTTCATGTTCTTGAAACTTGTGGTATTTATTAACGTATTTGAGGCAATCTCATTCCATGTTCTTCCAATAATATCCTATGTGGAGTAGTTTTTGAACTAATTATCTTCCTCTGAAATTCCCCCCACAAGCACCTGCATGAGCTTGTTCAAGTGCTATAGGGATTTCAGTTTGATTAAGAAACCTAAGCAAAAGGCCATCAAAGGACCGCTTATATAAGATGTTTGCTAAGATGATATATCTAGATGCGACTTTTCAAAGATGAGAGTGAGTGTTTCTATTGGTTGGCTCGGGAAAGGTACCATTTTTCAAATAATTAAATATCATATCATACCATTCACTTGAGTTGTCGACTATTGTTGCTAATGTACTTCGTCTGCTTTATCATCAATCGATGGTTTCATAATTGTATGCACAATGAAAATGAAATCTTTTGAAGGATCTTGAGGGGAAACAAGAGAAGTGGCACTTGCCATTGCATCCACGTGACAATTATCTTTTCAAGGGATGTTATCAATGGAGAAGGATTCAAAATTCTCTAACAGTTTCATTGTGAGATCATTGTATTTTGATAATTTTTCATGTTTCGTTTGATATGTTTCATTTATTTTATTGTTAACTAATTGTGAATCGCCAAATATCCTAATCTCCTTAGTCCCCATAATAAGAGTAGCACACAAACCAATAATTAATGCCTCATATTTAGTGGTATTATTTGTACATAGGAATTTTAACCGATATGATAAGGGAATAGGCTCTTTTGCAGGAAGTTTGATTATAACCCCTACACCGGAGCTAGTTCTGCACTTAGATCCATCAAAATACAATTCCCATGTATCATCTTCGATCGTTAGCATGTTTCATTGGGGAAATAATCATTACCAGGTAACGCTAAAGGAGAAGGAGCATCAACTAAGTGGTTGGTCAAGGCTTGACCCTTAATTTCTTTTTGTGAAATAAATTTAAGGTCAAACTCAGTCAACAAAATTACCCATTTAGCTAAGCAGCTAGATAAATATGTTTTGGTGAATAGGCATTTTAGAGGATCAAAATTCATCATGACGTCTATTTCAACTTTCAATAAGTAATTTCGCAACTTGTTGGTAGCAAATAAAATCTGAGCCAAATATTGTTTTTATATTGTGGTGTATTGTTTCTTGTAATCAATCAACATTAGACTAATGTAATAAATAGGATGTTCTTTACCTTTGTCGTCTTGTTGAGCCAAAAATGCTGCAAGAGCATGGGATGAAGCCAATGTGTAAATAATGAATGCCTTATTTTGTATAGCAAGTTGCAAAATAGGTGGAGTTACAAGATAGTCTTTCAAACTCTCAAAAGCTTATTTACAATCCTCGTTCCCATGGAAACGGAAAAAGTAACCCTTTTACTTTTTCTTGTTTTGTCCCTCCTTGTGCTTATTTGGTTTGATTTTTCCTTGATTTAGTGTTGCAATGTGGCCCACACATTCACATTAGGTCTTGAATCTTTATAAATCACTAGGACTTTATGATGTCTTGTAAAGGTATTGTGAAGTGTTGTAAGACAAATTTTCACACTTTTCTAGAATCTTCTTATTATAATTCATCTACATACCCTCTTTTTATCACTTACCAATTCTTATTTTAAAGTGTTGTAAAGTCTTGTAACTAATTTTCACACTTTTCTAGACTTCTCATTATCAAATACACCTTTCTTATGCTTTATTTGTCCCCTTTATACACTTACACCTACGTTAATTAAGTGTATTTTTGAATGTAAACCCGAAAAGCATCATTTAATACAATATAATTTCTGACACCCATTCACATTCCTTGAGTGGGACCCATTCACCACTTGGGGCGAATGAGTGCATCTTAACACAAAAATAAAAAAAAACTTAAATTACTAGTGGGTTTTTATTCCTAAAGACCTAAGGTTGGCCTGTGATGTTGTATTTTCAGGAAATTAGGGCACAAGTGTGTATAAATACATGATTTTCTATTATTTTTGTGCCCCATTCATTCATGCCTTCAATCCATCTAAACATTCACTCAAGCATCATAGAATCATTCAATCAAGCAATCATCAAGCATCTTGGAGCAACCATTGATATATATTCAAACTTCAACAACAAAGGTTTGGTAAGTTTATGACATTGCATGTTGTTTATTTATCATTCTCTTATTTCATCTCATTATGAAGGGTTTGATTACCAAAGTGGGGTTTGACCAAGGTGAACCCCTATACTCTAACCCTTAACCATTTTCCCCCTCTTTGGATGTGTGTTTGCAGGTCTTGTAGGTAGATTTTTCCAAGAGAGAGGTGTTGAAAAGTGGGAAATAAGTCATCAAAGTCATCAAAGTCAACATAACCCTAATTGAATCTTGGAGACCTCTTTCAGTCCATTTTCTACAGATTTAGATCCGTCAACCCGACAAGCAGAAAAGTACAGATCATGACCCATAGAGTTGACCTTTGAATTTGCAAATCTCTATAGGTGGACTGATTCACCATCTATGGAGAATAAGTCCCATTGCTAGGCTAGAAAAAGTGTTTTATGAAGTTCTGTGTTCCCGACATCTCGAAACCTGTTCTGGTAGATTTTACCAGAAACATGACTAATTTGCCATTTGTGGTGAATGAGTCCTAGTGGGCATCAGCATTGAATTCTGCAACATTCCAGAACCTTTCCAGATCTTATTTCAGTTTCCAGTTGCACTCTGATCAGTTTCATTCAATTTTGTTTGAATTTGTTTATGTTTCTAGTTCATGTTTGCATACAACACCGTGTTTTCCAGCACTTCATATTTCTTAGTTTTGCATTCATAATCAATAGCTTTTGTTCATTTTCTGCATTTTTATCATCTCATCTAGGCACATTACACCCACATCACATCAATCTTTGAATGTTAACATTTCATTTTGGCTCCAAATCTTTATCCTTTTAGGTGAAAAACCCTAGAATGATCATAAAGCATTCAGGTGCCAAAATATTTGTTTACATTTTGGTGAACCTGACTTTAGAACATTTTCACTTCTGATTCCAAGTGCATTTGCATCCTAGGTTTAGCTTACATCACTGCATTAGGTTTTGCATTGTTTTGCATCCCAGGGTTTTCAAAAATTGCATTAGTGAAACTATCATATAGCTTTCATTTTTTGCATTTCCAATCATTTCAAAACACTGAAATTCTACATTTTCATACTGTAGTTGTATTTGGGCATCAAAAAAACATCAAATTGCATTTAAAATTTCTAAAAAAACTAAAAAAAAATCATCCTTGGACTCATTCGCCACCCTGGACTAATTAGTCCAGTTGCATATTTTGCACTGCATTTTTTGGCATTTTTTGCGCATTTTTTGCATTCCAGTTTTCTGTTATTGCATTATGTCATTCCTTCCAGATTTTTTGTTTTCTTGCACTTAGTGTACTTTCATTCATTTTCATCATGGATTTTTTCTTTAATAATTTTTGGATGTCATTAAAATCCTTAGTGGACATGTCAAATTGTGCCTTTGGAACTGATCCTAATGACCTTGAGCTTCCTCATGCTCCTTCAACTCCTCATGAATGCCCTTGTGTTGTTGAAATCATTGGAGAAGATGATGATAACATGAATAAGTTATTAAACAAATGTCTTGATAACCTTGAATCCAATGCATCCTTTTATCCCTCCATGAAACAATACCTTCCTACAGTCTCACCTCCTGATATGCTTGTTACCTACATCCTAAAACTAATGAAGGACCTAAGTTGCCTCCAATAGGTGGACCTAGTTCCTCTAACCAAGCCACTACTCAACCATTCTATGATAAAAAAGTTATGAATGTGAAAGGAAATTGAAAATCCTTCTAAACAAAGAACTCATTTTATTACCACCTATGAATAGGCTGGTAATCTATCCTAAAGATGCTAATGTTCCACATTGTGCATATCATCATGTTCTTGGACATATAGAAGTGATGAATGATGTTAATTGAAAGAAATACTAAGCAACTATCATTTTGATGGTGATAATTGCTATCCAATAAATCCATAAACCTCTACCAAACACCTCATGGAATAGTTTTAGAATCTTCCATTCTCACTATTGTATGGCCTTTCCCATCACCTATTTCAGCTCATTCTTTCCTTGCACTCAGTGTGGGCAAGAAGTTGTTAGCCTTTTCCTAGTAATGCATTTTTCCTTATCCTCCAGCTATGTTTTTCACCTTCTTCTTATACTGACTGAGATTGGGAGGTAGATGACTTGTTTGATGGTTGACTTGCCTTTGCATTACTAGTATTTTCCTTTTCTTTTCTGTGTGTATGTACGTATCATGTTCCCTCGTAACGCGTTGTTTGATTTTTTCCTCTCTTTGTGACATTCTTCTATTTGTACCTTCATTCTTCTATATGTCGTACATCACTTTCACTTTTCCTTTTTGCTTTTTTTTGTGTTTTCTTTTTGGGGATGACGCAAAGCATTGAGACACCCTATGTCTCTTCCATGTTGACCTAAAAGGTCTTTTTAATTTCCTTTTTTCTTGTGTTTTATGTTTTCCTTTTTGGGATGACACAAATCATTGAGACGCCTTATGTATCTTCCATTTTGACCCAAAAGATCTTTAGAACTATTTTCCTTTTTCACTTTTGTTTTGTGTTTTCCTTTTGGGGATGACGCAAGGCATTGAAACCACAACGTCTCCTTCATGTTGACCCAAAAGATTTTCCATTTTCGTTCACCTTTTCGTTTTCCTTTGCTTGTGTTTTCCTTTTGGGGATGATGCAAAGTGTTGAGACATCATGTGTCTCTTCCATGTTGACCCAAAATGGATTCGTTTTTTGTTGTTTTCACTCTCTTTTGTCATTCTTCTAGTTCTATGTGTATTTGTGGAATGATGATAGTTCTGAGCTCTTTAATCAAAACACTGCAGCAATGAACATACTAACCCCAAATCCATAGATCCCTTATGTGTTTGGTGTGTTCTTTTTTGGGGGAAACCCCTCTTTCTTTCGTTCCTTTTTCATTTGCATGACACAACCTTACTTAGAAACGTATGAGTTGGCATAGGGGCTTTCCAAGTTGGCTCTCATGTCTCATTTATTTTTTGCATTTTTTATTTGCTACTTTAAAGTAATTTTCCAAAAAATGGTGTATAGCAATTCCTTTAAAGTGGAGGCATACATTGGCATTATTCATTATTCATTTTCCTTCTCTTGGTTCTTAGTGCAACCTTGTTACTTTATACGATGCGTTTGTCGCTTTGTGGATGACATTGGGTATGATGTCTTTTATGATGTGATCTCTTTTAGCATATTGCATTCCTCTTAGTGCATTGATGCGATGCACTACATCCCCTAAGTTGTGAATATTCTATTCTTTGATTGGTCCTCTCTTGGAGACATTAGACACAATTTTCCCTAAGTTATAGACCTCGCATGAACTAAAAAAGACTCATTTGAATATTCTTTTGCGTGTTGCATTTTTCATTTACATGGCCACCTTGTATAACACAACTTGCATGCGGGTATGTGTAGGATCATCATGGGAAAAATAGGCCCTTAAGTGGCAAAAAATTCAGAAAAATCAGAGTTAGTAAACTTGACGTAAAAATTTGAATAAGTTATCTATATTATTTCAAAAATATGTAAGAATAGAATTTGTAGAAAATTGAATGTAGTTTCTAAACTACTAGTTTTATTTAAAAAAATAAAATCTATTTGGTGAAAATTTTAAATTTCAATGCAGTAGTACTTAAATTTTAGGGAAAAAATAAG
>VDFB02327998.1:0-72911 GCA_007258455.2 Sequoia sempervirens | reverse complement strand
GCACCCAAACACGCGGAATCGCTCCGGGCTAAGTTCAACCGGATCGATCCCTTAAGGGTCCAAAGGGCAAAATGGCTGCAAACTTCAACATGAGGTTACTCGTACATCGTGATGCTTAGAAACTTCTCGTCTGATCCTATGGAATAATGTTGGGCCCCTCTACAATAACCTCTCTCGGTTTTTATTATCTCGGAGTGGTTTTCCCGTGGTGTTCAGTTTTCACTTGATGGAAAAAGTGTCAGATGGAAGTAGTGGAAAGTTGAAAGGTGGTGCAATTTCCGTTCTGCAACTCGTGTGGCCAAATGGATTATTCCAACGCATTCAAATAGGAATGTTTACACTAGAAATGGTCCTCTTTCGCACCCAAACACGTGGAATCGCTCCGAGCTACGTTCAACTAGATCGATCCCTTAAGGGTTTGAGTGTAGTAAGTTGAAATAGGCCATTCCTCCTATTGTTCAAGCCGTGTCTCAGTGATATGGGCCTGTTGAGTGGTTTGGCAATCTTTTTATTGCATTAGCTTGTTGCTTACTATTATGCTTTGATAGATTTTTTCCAAGCATCCATAGCTTGTTTGAAAGCACCTGTTTTAGGCTTTTAGCCATAGTAGCAAGGCAATGAACTGTTTGATAAAATGATTTGATAGACATGTCTGAAAAATGTGTTAGCATAGACAAGGCAGTGAACTCTTTGAAAAAATGCCTCAAAGAAATGTGGTTTCATGGTGATGGAATGGCATAACGAATGCCATGACAAGCAAATTGCTATGGATTGTCATGGCATTCCATCACCATTGAGACCACATTTCTTTGAGGATTTTTTTCAAACAGTTTGCTGCCTTTTCTATGCTATTGCTTATTAGTAAGCTTTGATAGATTTTTTCCAAGCATCCATGTAGCTTTTGGAAGCACCTATTTTAGGCTTCAACTAATTCAACAAGGAAGCTTAATTGTTTGATATTCCACCACCATGACTATTTTGACGATTTTTATCAAATAGTTCTATTCCCTGTTCATGCTATTGCTTACTATTATGCTTTGATAGATTTTTTCCAAGCATTCATAGCTTGTTTGAAAGCACCTGCTTTAGGCTTTTAGCCATAGCAGCAAGGCAATGAACTGTTTGATAAAATGCTTTGATAGACATGTATGAAAATGTGTTAGCATAGACAAGGCAGTGAACTCTTTGAAAAAATGCCTCAAAGAAATGAGGTCTCATGGTGATGGAATGCCATGACAATCAAATATTTTGATTGTCATAGCATCTCCATCGCCAGGACCTCATTTCTTTGAGGCATTTTTTCAAAGAGTTCACTACCTTGTCTATGATATTGGCTTACTATTATGCTTTTTGATAGATTCTCTTTCCAAGCATGCATAGCTTGTAATGAAAAGCACTTTCTTTTAGGCTTTTAGCCATAGCAACAAGGCAACACTTGAACTATTTTGACAAAAATGCTTTGGTAGACATATGAAAAAAATGTGGTAGTATAGACAAGGTAGTGAACTGCTTGAAAAAATGCCTCAAAGAAATGTGGTCTCATAGAATGCCATGACAAGCAAATGCACTGCACCCTAAAGATCGGGTTATGCATCGTGAAGTAATTGCATAACTCAAGCAGCTGGACTTTGTAAAAAATTATATTGTAATTGAAATTTTGTCATCTATCAAAGATCTAGTTATTAGTTATGCAATGTGAAGCAATGCTTTGTTTGAAAGATGTGCAATGTACTGTAATCAACATTATGAATATAAACTACAAAATTATAAATTAAAGTTCAAAAACATAAAATGTCAAGTGTTTACAATCATTCATTATTGATCATTGATCAACCTAACAAAGGTGAACATTTTTCTCTCAGGTGGAAGGCAAAACAAGAAAAAACAAAGGGTTCAAAATGAGAATTTTGTCTTCTCGCGACCAAATGAGAAATATTCACAATATGTGCTAGGAAGGAATAAGTCCATAAGATTGAGCATGCAAGAAACCGAAAGAATTGCAAATTGGCTTACGTTTGACTTCCAAACACAAATTTTCACACTTTTCGATGTTCCAACATAAGTCAAAAAGTATATGTGCGTAAGTTGTAAAGTATACACTTGAATACATGTAACTCATATCTATTGAACCATTAATTTATAATGCAAATATGGACACCATCAATAAAAAAGATTTGTATTAATCAAATAGCCATGTGCGCATGTACATCAATATATGTCAATATAAGTATAAAATATAGTTACAAAAAAGCCATATAGGCTTACGAGAATTCCATATAGGCATACAATGTCGAATATATTCTAATACAAAATATGTACAAAATTGCCGTAGGCATACAACAAAGGGCCTCTAAGACATTCAAAAATTCATTTCTCTCCATGCTCAAGGTTCAAATACAATTTCTTTTCCTTCCTAGTTGGACCGTGATGGCTTATAAATCAATAAATTCAAGCTCGCTTGAGGAGTGCTCCTGCTGCTCCTCCTAGGGTTTAGCTCTTGGTCAAGTTTCAACTGCTACAATAAGAAGTAAAGACATTAATATATAGAAATTACATTATAAAAATTAATATATTTAACAAAATTTAATCACTTACAGCCATCTGACGATCACTCTCCTCGATAGAAATATTTGCACGCTGATGCTCAGGCATGCTCGAGCCCTATATAAACCATCCGGAATAGAAATTCAAACTATGAATCAATAATGGTTTGACTTTCACTAGAACTAGTTCATCTTATAACAACTTAATGTAAATTGAATTTAGTAATTTGCCTCTATACCCCTCTAATCGAGCCATCGAGGATTCTATTGCGAGAAACACCCGCAAGATCCATCGCCTCTTTGTTATTGCCATGTTTCTATCACCAACATCCTAAAATAAAACAACAAAATTATTCAATCACAAAAATAGTTATCGAATTTGAAGTAATGCTTTGAGTTTGAATGATGTGTAATGCAACGTAGGCGCTAAACAAGGATTATCAATTTTTTAAAAAGCAATAACCTGGGACAATCACATTGAAAAACAAAAGACCTTTTAGGACAAATTTTAAGTGAAAAAACGTCAAAACACAATGTAAAATATGACAACCAATATGAGAAGAAGAGATGATCAAGTCAAAAGGATCTTTGATAGTAGCCAACTGAGTTAAGTATGACAAATCCAAGTATCACTGTTGCAAGGAATGGAGTAAGAGCTAAATAAAGATACAACGACAATAAAAAATGATGGAGCTAACTTGTCAAGGGCCTATTCTTCAAAACCCTTATTAAACGCTTGTCATAGTTTAAGATATGCAATAAATGTTTGACAATGGAATTAACCTTTTGAGGATGATAGTGATTAAATTGAGGTCTCCTTTTACCATGAAAAGACTGAATATTCTTTCTTTGGCCTATCATTATGATTTTTAAGTTTCCTCACTTGAGTTAAATATAATAGTCAAGTGTTTATACCAAAGATGATAGAGAAAATAATCATGAAAAGGAGAATATGATGGTGATCAATGACAAGTCAGTGGCACATTTGACAATCGAAAGAGTAGAGGAATGCATAGTGAACATCATGGTACAACTTATGATATAAATTAAGCCACATGGTTGATGTGCTTTGAATCCTTGCATCTAAAGGAAATTTTCTTAACATAAATACTGCTAGGGAATTTCAATGTTGCCATTGTAGTTGGCATTAAAGCTGGTACCTGCAACATTGAAAATTATCCTTATATAAGAATTCCCTCCATCTTGTTGATTGGCTTGTAACACTCTTGATGGTGGCTGTATGAAATCTAATTATGATTCCTCTTCTACATTAGAGGGTTTGTATCCTTGATCTGACCCTTCTGAATTATTAGAATCAAAATCACTAGCTTCCATATTCAAAAATTCCCAACCAACATCTTCAATAAATTTATCTAGATCATTAGTAATAGTCTTACAAATTGGTTGCCAATTCAAGTTCATTCTACTTTCATAATACTTTATATCCATGGAGTTCATCCATTCCTTGATGTCATCAAGTGAAGATTGAGGAATGGCGTACATATGGAGTACATCTCGCTTGAATTATTTGAAAACAATAGCCATATCAAATCCCTTTTTCCCAAGTCCTACTCTCTCAAGGTTAACAATCTCAATCTCAGTAATAGTGATTACTAAGAAAGGTAATTCCACCAACTCTACCAAAAAATTTACCATAGGAATAATAAAAGCAAAGGATTTGAAAGGAACTCCATGAAAACCAAGCTCTCTAAATGCTATATAAAATTCTAGTTCAAAATATTTTAGATGAGGTTGCTCCCATAGCTCTCTTACTCGCTTGACAAATCCTTGAAACTATGTATTGATTTTATTTTTCCTATTCCTCTCTTATTGTTCTTCCTTAATTTCATCAAGATCATACATTGACCTTCTTGCCCCTCCTAAAGTTTGGACCACATCCATTACCTCCACATAAAACTGGACATCCTTGGTCTTCATGGTTCCCACGCCATGATATGGTTATGCAAATGAAAATGAAGAAAAGTAATCATCTCCTTATCCATTGGCTGGAAGAATGCATGCTTAATGTTTTGATACATGATATCAGCTCTCTCTTCTGCTCTCATGGTTGAATATCAAAATCCAGTATGGTGGGCCTCCAGAGTTCTAGTCATCTTTCTTCCTCTTCCACCAAATGTTGTCCTGGTCCACATGTTTGCCAGCCTAATTGGCTTTGTTTTTGAAAGCTGAAGTTTCTCCTAAGTCACCAGTGTAGCTCTCTCTACCTTTTCAAGTTCTCTTTCATTGCTACAGATCATCTTTGGGATTTAGTCATTTGTACCACATGGTTGATGTGCTTTGAATCCTTGCATCTAAGGGGTTTAAAACCTTAGGGGCCTTAGATGAGAAAAAGAAGTAATTTTTTCTTTTCTTTTTATGTGAGGACCTAGTAGTGAGATAAAAGAGGACTGTATAGAAAAATGAAAAAAGAAGACATAAAAATTCATGGACCATACTATATCACCAACATGCTAGCTAACAAGGACATGAATGTAGTAGATTTAGGTATGATAGGGGTATTGCAAGGTATATTTGAGGAATATATAAGAATGAAGAAGAATTCAATGGATCAAATTAGTGTCAAATGTTTTCCTAAAAGATCTCCCACACCCTATTAGGGAATTTAATCATTTCTAAGCATTTTCCACGTCCTATGGGAAAGTTTGAGGAGGCTCCAATAGTTGAGAGTTTAATGAGTACTTATAACTTCTTTCCATGCAATCATGATTAGTTAGAGAACATATAGGGAAACATGATGAGCTATGCAACAAATGAAGAGAATATAGGGTATTTTGACCTAGTCTTAAGCATCTCCAAGCATCTAGGAGATATTGAAGGAGTCAAGTGGCTGATAGATAGGGTCGAGGATAGAAGTTTTATTTTTGGTTACATTGACATCATGTGTAGGACATCCATAGTCTTATTCTTGGTTACGTTGACATCACAAAAAATTATATAGGATGGAGTAGAATGTAGCTCTACCTTTGTCAATTCCATGTTAAATTTTTATTATATATAGCTTGCTAGTGTAGGAATTCTAAGACAAACAATCATAGTAGGATGATTCTTAAAAGCTTGAATAATAACCTAGTGAACCCATATACTCTTATGACTATATATACACAAATCTAGATTAAACTTAAAATTCATTAGTTAAGTTCTCTTTATTCTATATTACCTCTGTGAATGTTTGATTAAATCTACTCGCACTCGAAGGTGTTCCCTTGAATCCTTCGACAGTACCTTGTTCAACATCCAAAATAACATATTAAAATACCATTCGTAAAACAATGCTATTAACACATGTGTACTAAATTTAGAATTGTTTACTAACTTTACATACCCCACTGATAGGTGTACTGCAAAAATAACAGGCTGATGACTAGTATATCCAGGCTCAACGCTATGACCCTACAATTTTATTAAAATAATAAAACTAAATTAGTTAATCTTGCATTTCACAATCAAAATTTAATAAACTAAATTCAATGAACATGTTGAATTTTACCTGACTGTCAATACCATATGCATCATGCAGAATGTCAGCCGCCCTCTCCATCCCCGTAGATGCATATGGATCAGGCTGCGTAGAAGGATATGGATCCTACATAGCACCCTCCTGAGGGCCGGTAGGGTCATATGAACAAGTGGCTCCGCAAGATCGACACACATGGCCTCAAAGGCCACCACCTGAAGACTCCCCTGGATTGCGCTGTACAATGGGGCTAGTGTGGTGGATGACACTCCGAGTCAAGGATGTGATCGCCTACAAAGTCTCTACATCAGCACTCTCCTTTGCAACTGCAGGCATCACAATCTGCTCAGGAGGGTGCCTAGCGAGATGTTGTCTCCTCTGTCGTGTAGGATCCGGTTGTGCACCGGGCCTATCCTGTGTTGACCCCCCACCTCTCCCCTGAAACTCCATCATATCAAAATAATTCAAGATTTGGTTCAACACAAACTCACAGTATAATTTCCTAAGAAAATATTGGGGGACTTCACAGTTATTGGACGGTGGGTAATCAAAGACCATATACCATCTGTCATAAAAACGGTTCCTAATCTCTTGGTGGTGGCACCAATGGATAGGAAACCTCTTTACATTGAGAGTGAGATTTTGATTTGTTCTAGGGTCAGTGAATAGAGAGCACAAATCGCCTTTAGTAATATTTAAATCTTTAACTTGTTTATATGATAATTTGTCTGCATAATATGCCCTCGATGTTTGCCTCCTATTTTGCCATCCAGATATTTGTTGGGTAATTGCATCCACATTTTTAACAAATCCTTCAATGAATCTGCTAGATGTATCCTTTCCGTGGTTGAAGAATTTTGATCACTCAACCTACTAATAAGATCCTCAACTTATTTTCTATTGTTTTCAATTTCACTCCTCAAATTTTCTTGAGTGCCAGGAGGGTATTGAGAGAATGGTGGGGGAGGTTGATTTTGTTGAGGTTGATTTGGTTGAGGATTTCCTACAGATTAAAAAAAAATCATTCATTTCTAAACTAAAACAAACAAAATCAATTTAAAACAAAAAAATTCATAACAAATACCAAATAAAACTTACCTCTTACATCTCTTCGTCGTCGTGGCACCATATTTGTGAAGAAAATCCAACTAAAGTTGATGAAATGTGAAGAAATCACCTCCCCAACAATGCAAGCGCGTAATGCAGGGTTTTTGGCCACGGGCGGAGATGAAAACCAGTAAAAACCAAATGACAAATGATATTTCGATTGACTTTTTTTTTTGCTTTTAAAAATCCATAACGCGTACGTGTTATGTCGCATTTTTCACTTTTTTGGCCACAAAAGTGCGACCATCTTGGTGCACTTACCCAAGAATTTTCTGCTCTAAAGGCAACTAGATTTCCAAGAGTTAAAACCTTAAAATCTCTTTTGACTTCCAATCACGTGGAAGGGAAACTTGTAACTTTCTTTTTCATAAAATAAATTAGCATTTATGATGCTTTTTTTATTACCTTGTTTCTTTAATAATTGAAGGGGAATTGGCAATCAATGGGTAAGGCATGCAAGGTGATCTTAGATCCTACAATTTTTTTGAAATGCTGACCTAAGATTTGCATGAAAACCATCCATGTCATAAATGTAACCATCACATTAATGGAAACATTCACTCCTCACCATCTATCACTTGAAATATATTTGGACCTATGCCCTTAAGATGAATAAACATTTCTAATCAGGAAAACCATTTAGAGTAGTTGCAACACCAAATATAGTCATTGATAGTAACTTGGATCATGCAAAGAGGTAGGTGGGAGTGAATGGTACAAAATGTGGGAGTTTTATCTTTTTGGGGATAGGGGGTCAAGGTTACCTCATAACTCATGCTACTTGTTGAGAATTGGGATCAATATATGGAATACTTCATGGTCAAATAAAAAAGATAATGGTATCTTTGCATCTCCAATTCCAACAAAAAATATAAAATAAAACATCAGAAGTCGAGGATGAGGTACACCAAGGGAAAGATACCCAATTAAAGAGATGGTCAAAACTCCAATTCCAAAAGAAAACATAGAATGAAACATTGGGGAATTTCGAGGTTTGAAATAAAAAGAATACCAACAAGGGAAAGATCAAAACATTGGCAAAGGCAAGCAAATACATAGGTTAGAGGAAAGGGATTTTAGGAATGAATTTTTTTAAAATCCTAATAAGGAATAAGAACAAATGTAGGGAATAGATGAAAAGTATGTTAGGATGGGAAAGTCTATTATCCCAATAGGGACAAAAGAAAAGGAAAATTCGAAAGGGAAGGCATTACCAAGAAGGGAATTTCATAACCCTCTTCTTGAAAAATTAAAATTTATTCATTAAGATAAGAAAAATAATTAATTGGTGATAATAATTAACTGAGAAAAAATATTTGTTTAAGTAATTTAATTATTTAATAGTGGTAATGATAATAAAAGAATAACATAAATAAAAATATATATTATATATAATTAAATATTATATAATATAGAGTTAATCATTTGGTTTGTAACACCCTTGTCATTTTAGAGTTCATTGGATACTGGTATAGAACTTTTCACTTTAAGGAAGAGCAGAAGCAGAACGTGAACAACAAAAGGAATACAAGCATACACAATTTGAAATGACAATTGACCTAACAAATATTGTAGCAGGCGACACTGAAGAACTGAAGAAAACTTGGTGATCATCGAGAAATTCATCAGAATTAAACCATCCAGAATCAAGATACATAGATGGATCTCCAAATTCTAGCCAAACTGTTCGGTGCTAAACTTGCTTCCAAAAGACTTTCGTGGCAATTTTTTAATTTGAAAGTGAAAGTGCGAGGGAGACCTGCTATATCTACAAAGATGGGTCTCAAACTTCAACCCTCTAAACACGAATCCACTAAATAACCCAGTATGGTTGCGGTTGTATAATCCACCTTTTAAACACTGGTCGGGAGAATTCTTAACAAGAATTGGGGATAACCTGGGAAGGATAGTAGAGGTAGATCTATGAAATGGTGAAACCCTTATTTATGCTAAAATTAAAATAATTACAGTACTGGATATCCTCAAAAAAAATTAAGTTGATTACATTGGCTGGAGAATAGTATTAAGAGATCAAAATAGAAATACTTAAATTCTATTGCGAGAGATCCAAAACCAGAATGTGATCCCCATGTGTCGGAGTGGGCAATAATTCCATATGCACAAAAACAGAGATAAACCACATTTCTGCATGGGAAGAATCAGATACTAAGGAAGAAGACATTATGGATGAGGTTGACATGGTAGATCAAAGACACATTAGCCAAATGGCATCAAGAATTCTAAATGATAGGGAGGGAAAAAAATGAAAAAAAGGGAGGAGAATGAATAAAGAAAGATGGGAGGAGGAAGCTCTTTGTGAAGAACATGAAAAGCACATAATTATATTCAGAGAGGGGAGTGAATCAGTATAACAACAATCTTTTATTTTTCAAACTTAATAAATCACATCGGTAATAATTTAAAACTTAATCATTCACAACAATAATGCAGATGTAAGATCTAGCACTTAAGAACATAGGAAGAACACACGCTTCACATGGAAACCCTTGCAAGAGAAAACTATGGCAAAATATTTCTTATATATAGATCTTCTTCATAGGCACCAACCTATTTCTCTTACAAACTTATTTTTCAGGAACCAATCCATTGGAGACATTAATACACACTTAGAGACTTCGTAGGGACCAAACCACGAGAGAAACCAATTCCCACAATTGAGCACCAACTCAACAAGAGACACCAATCTCTTATTTTGATAGGCACCAATCTACAAATCTTTCAATGGATGAATTATCTTCACAAGATCTGAATAGATATGCGTTGCTTCACAAATCTAACTTTAAATGATGTAATTCTTTCCTTCACAAGTTTGATCACAAATTTGATGCACTATCCTTTCCTCACAAATATGATCACTACTTCTTCACATATATTTATGCCTTAATGTATGTTGTAATAAACTCATATCTACTCATAAAACCTTTATGCATATGATAAAAAATCCTCCATAGATTTAATCATAAACCCTTCATTAAATTTTCTCATGTTCTTCAAATAAATTTGCATACATATCTCATATAGATCTACATATATTCTACAATAAGAATCAGAAATATTCTTCATACTTTTTTCCCTTTTGGTCTACTTTAAATCTGCTCAATATTCAAATAATATGCAATGCTTACTTGCTTCTCACACCTCTACTTTTCCTTTTTATACCTTATCAAACATGCCCCTTCGTCCAAAGGAGGTGACTCTCCCAAGAGGGGTGATCCTTCCAAGAGGTTTCGACCTCCTCATAAATATGTTTTATTATTTTATTTTCAAATTTCAATGCTTAACATGGGGCGCTCCAATAAGGGGGTCGAACCCTTCATAAAAAATGATTTATTTTAATCTTTAAAGTCATCACATGGGGGGGTGAGGAATCTAAGGGTTAGCCCTTATAAAGTAATAACTTTATTTTATTTTTTATTCTTCAAGACAAGGCACCAAAGACTAGGAGGTTGGCCCAAAACGTTATTTAATTATTTTCCTTCATGCAAGGCTTTCAATCAACATCAACAAGCTCCTTCCTCAATGATCTTAATGACACCATTTAACCTTTGACTTCCTTTAACATCAATGACAACAATTTCCAATTATTTATTCTTGCATTCTTCGACATCAATGACAAAACTAACCATTCCCCTTTGACATTAGTGACAATATTCCTAACAAAACAAAAATCAATCAAAACTTAATCTTTTGAGGTTCAAGGGAGGAGTCTCCTCCCTTGAGAAACAATAAAGATCCTCACCTGGAATGTTAGGAGCACTAATTCCCCTAACAAGGGTGCATGATCAAGTTTCGATTAAAAATTAATTCATCAAATGTTTAATACCGCAAGAAACAAAGCTAGGATCTAAAGAAGAAGTTTTCCTCAAACATTGCTTGGGATGGTCTGGGAAATTCACAGGACATAGTACATCTGGTGGCTTAGGCATAATGTGAAAACCTAGAAGAGTTTCAATTGATATAATCAAGACAAACAGTAATTGGAAACTAGTTAAGGTACATAGTTTTTACTCCAATTTAGAATTCTATTTATTTAACATGTATGTTCCTACGAAACTAGCAAAAAAGAGAATGTTATGGAATAACATTGAAGAACTAAAAAAATGAATCAAAGAGAAACCATTATTGGAGGTGACTTTAATGCAATTATGGATTCATTCAAAAAATTGGGAGGAATTGTCGAGCAACACAATCTCAAGAAGATTTCTCTGATTTTGTTTTTGAAATTGGGGAAAACATATTTTGATGGGATCCGGAACCCATTACAACCAAAAGCCAAACAGCTTAAACACGCCAAAAAAACCAGACTGCAGAAAAGACAGCCTGCAGTCAACAAAAAAACCAGCTCACAAACAAACATCATTAAGTTTTACAATTAGAATTTCGTTTGTTGGAGCGAAGATTCATATCGAAAGAAGGCCCAGAGGGTTTAGATTTTTTTCCAGTAATAGTAGTCCAGCCTTCTTCAACTTGTGCTGCCTTAGCCTGCCAAGCCAGCCCATTAATTTCCTGAGGATGAAAATCCACAACCCGGGAGGTAACATCAGAGTTCACCTGAATAGGTGTAGAAATAACCGGAGAGCAATCAGGGGTGGGAAACAAAGCACCATCAGTAGAGACAGAAATCGATCTAGTAGTATTCTCAATATGATTTATCATGGTAGCTTCCCCAGCAGAGGAAGGAGAAACCCTAGCAGACGAAACCCCAACAACCTGTGAATCAGAAGCCCCAGCAGCAAGTGAATCAGAAACCCCAGCATCCTGTGAGTTAGAAGCCCCAGCAGCTTGTAAATCAGAAGCCACCACATCAGAGAAGCTCCGAAGTGGATCAGATTTCTTCTCCACCATGTAATGTTGTTGTGAAGCGCCATTCCACCAAGTAGTTGTCTTAGACTTCTTCTCAAATCCACATTGAGTAGCAGCATGTCCTGTTTTGAAGCATCTTCTATAGCAGAAAGGGACCCCCTCATAATCCAACGATTGGATCCAAGACCCCCTAGAAGATTTTAAGAGAACCTCAGCAGGCAGTCCTTTTGAGACATCAATTTCAACAAGTATTCAGGCAAAGGTAGAGTGATAAATATTATAAAATTCATTGTCCACAGTTAAAAAATCACCTAGGGCTTCCCCAACCTCCTCCAAGAGAGAGTCACTCCAAAGGTGAAGAGGGAGATTTCTCTGATTTTGTTAATCAACATAGGTTGATTGATATTATCCCCTACAATGGGACATACATGTAGAATAATAGACAGAGGGGGTTTACCAATATTGTTGAGCGACTAGACTATTTCTTAATCACACCAGACTAGATGCAAACAAATATAGTAACTATGTCAAACATTTGCCCTATTTTCTTATTAGACAGTTTCCCTATGTTATTCAACCTCTCTAAGGAAACACCAAAGTCAAGGAGCCAATTCAGATTTGAGAAAATATGGTTTCAACACGGAGATCTCGTTACATTTCTAATAGAATGGTAGATGAAACCCATTGCGATGGAAGGAACCAAAATGCTTTTATTCACCAAAAAACTATAGCGAACCAAAGAAAAATTGAAGATATTTTTAGTTTGATGATTTTATTCACCAAAAAACTATAGCGAACCAAAATGTTGCACCTTTAATGATTTCAAGTCAATTTCATTATGCAACACTATCTACAAAATTATAACAAAATTCATTGCAAACATATTAAAAATACTTCTTCCTAGAATCATAACACAAGAGTAGAGTGGTTTCGTACCTGGTAGAAACATCACTGATGGAATTATCATTGTGCATGACCCAATCCACACCATAAAAAAAGTAAATGTAAAAGAAATGACCTTGAAACACAAGATAAGCAAATATTATGATAAAGTTAGATGGTGTTTTCTCATGAAAATAATGGAAAAATATGACTTTAGTAGGAAATGGTTACAATGGGTTTATGCATGTATATCAATTCCAATATAATCAATACTCATAGATGGAAATCCATGTGGTCTCTTTGAATGCACAAAAGGAATCAGAAAGGGGAAAACTTTGTCCCCCTTTCTATTTGTAGTAATCATGGTTGATGCACTTAGTAAGGGGATTTACCAAAAGGCTGCAACTGGGAAATGGGTCGGGATCACTGTTGCAAAAAACATACGACCACTTACTCATCAGATCTCCATTGGTGACACCTTGTTGTATGGCTCTATAACTCTAGGGGAGACGGAAGAAATGAAAAAAACCTTGGCAAAATATACATGGTGCTTGGGGCAATAATTAAATAAAACCAAATTAAATTGTTTCTTCTTCAAAACACGAATTCCCATGCAACGCAGGCTTGCAGGCATCATTGGATTCACAATAGGAACATTATCAAGAATATATCTTGGTATACTACCCTATGAAGGCAGCACCTGAACCACACATTGGCTCGATGTCATCTAGAAATGCAACAAGAAAGCTGAGACTTGGCTTGGAAGGTGGCTCACACCTACCGACGGGATCATAATGATAAAGTTGGTTATAGCTGCCATACCGATATATATACTTTCTTGTATTGGTTTAACCTCTAAAGATGAAAAAATCAAAAGTAAAATCCATAATTGCTTCCTATAGGAAGGCTCGAATGAGACAAAACACATCCCTCTAATTTCTTGGGATACAATCAAGAAAAATAAACATAACAGAGGTGCTGAAATAAGAGATATACACAAGAAAAATTGGCTTTAAGTGCTAAACTAACTTGGCGAATGATAAAAAATCCAGAGGCCCAATGGTGCCAAGTTTTAAGAAATAAATATTTGAATACCAACAAACCTGAACGAATTGTCACGCTGGAAAATCCCCGATCTGGAATTTCAAGGTGAAATCAAGACAAATAATCACCGAGCACCTGTCTTGGAAAATGAACTCAAGATCAAAGGCTCTATTCTGGCAGGATTCATGGAACATACACAAATCGATGCAAGAAATAGATATAAATGGTTTGGGGGAGGAGATACGGTCTATAGAGCTCCATTATGGCATGAAGGTTCCAAGACTACCTAACTACAGAGAATCATACTATCCAATGGAAATCCTTCAACTTCCTTCCAATCCTATACAGAGGGGCAGTAATCGAAGAGTTAAACACAAGGAATATTCTATTAACAAATCGAGAAGATGAGCTAGTATGGTATGGTGCCAAATCGGGCAACCACTCAACTAAACTAGGATACGAAATACAAAACCTGGAAGAAAGAACAAACGATTGGTCGGTGGACTTATGTTAGGGTACAAATGTAATACCTAAAGCCGGGGCCTTTGCACGGGCTGCTTTACACCAAAGAATTTTAACAGGAGAAAGATTGCAAAAAATTGGCATTGTTGATCCACACAGATGCCTAATGTGTGAACGCAAAGAAGAAACCATTCACCATCTACTGCTACATTGTGATGTTGCATTAGAATGCTCTAAAATGATCCTTCGAAAGCTAAATTGATTGAGCCATTTCCCTTCATCGATCTGTGCCCTATTCTTCAATTGGCCCAAACTACATTGCAAGTCTTTATGGGGTAGAATTTGGAGAGCTATACCCGCAACTATTATACGACACATTTGGAAATAATGAAACTCACACCTTTTTATAGGGAAAGCAACAAATACATCATTGATAAATAAGATTGAGGTGGCCATATGTGAGTTTCAAAATATGAGAGTTCAAAAAATAAAGAAATGGTTTTTTAAAAATTGGGATAACATATTTTGCAGATGGTCATTATTGAAAATCCCCTCCCAATGCAACAATGAACACATAATGAAAATCCTCTCCCAATGCAACAATGAACACATAAAAGGGGTTGACAGGAGGTCAACTAAGTGGGTCTTACCACCAAGCGATTGCCTAAAGCTAAACTTCTGGTGTTTAATTCATAATTCATAATGAACATGACCAACTATGTTGGGTTGGTGCAATAAAACTTGAAAATGAAACAAACAATAATGCAAAATTTGAAGCATTAAAAGACAGACTCAAGTTGTGTGTAAAGGAAAACGTCCATCATTTGGATATTAAAGATGATTCCCGAATAGTTGAGAGTAGTTGAGAGTTGTAATGAACAAAAGAGCATTAAACTAGAAACTATAAATGAAATTGAATCAAATTTTGATATACCTAGAAAAAATTGATGACTTCACAATAAAACATATTTATAGGGAAGCCAACCATGCTATGGATTATCTTTCCAAACAAGCAATTGATCAAGCTGCAAGGTCCAAAATATCCAACAAAAAAAATATAACAGAATGGTCTCTACTTGGTGATCACAAAAAGGAACATTCTGCAACAGACATAGGAAACAATAGAAATTAAGGATCTCAAATAAAACACAAGCCAAAACGCGTGGTTTGAGACTTTCAACGGCTAACTCCCAACATCAATCCTCATGGAAGTTGACACACTTTCAAAACAAAGTGTGCTTAGCTACCAAATTTCTTCCCATGAATCAGGTGCCAATTAGACAATATAGTGGCTCATCAAAAAGGATGAGGACCAAGATTCAAAACTTACTTTACAGTCTCTTAAATCTTACGAACAAAATGATAATTATGAACAACCTGGAAATTTTGGATTAATACACAGTAGCTGGTGAACGCAAAGTGGGGCTGAATTTCATAGATCACAAATAGAAACATTCCCAAGCAGTGCAAGACAATCCTTAAAAGCTAAACCCAAAGGCTGCAAAATCTACTAGAAGACCGAATTGGTATTATGGAACTAAGCTAAGAATGTGGATCGCATGCCTTGCTTTCTGGCTATAAAGCAATATCAATCGATAGTTTCTTTCTCATTCTTGCAATGGCAGACATGCTTACAATCTCAAACATTCACTATGATTGCAAATAGGAGAACTTGAAAAGTTGAATGAAGGAATTTTTCAAACTCAGATCGGAGGTAGAGGAGGAATCCATCAATACAGTGATTGGCACGAATATGTTGTAGAGGGCTCACACTCACAATGTGGAACTGCTAGAGAGGCTATTATATAATATTGTGAGGACCTTTTGATAGCTTTGAATGGGGGGAAAGCGTGGTGGAGAAATTTGTCAACAATAAATACCAGGCAACAACCAAAAATGTGATCTCCACCTTAAGCAGGGACCCCAAAACTGGCTTAGTAGGGGATGCAATTTGCATTAAAAAAATTCAAAAAATGAGGAAATGAAACAAGCAATCACTCTCATGCACAAAGGATTGGTAAGAAATGACATTTCTACTTATGCATTCTACATGTCTTACCATGATACTCCTTTTCCCTCTGTCCAATTGGAGAGGCTTCAGATTATAATTGAGGGATTGAGAACTCTTTTTCTGCATATCTTTTTATTCATATTAATCAGAAGGGAGTTGTCCGCAAGACAACAATTTGATTTTATATATATATATATATATATATATATATATATATATATATATATATATAAAAGAATAAGATAATATTAATAATAATTAAATAGATTGTATTTAGATAAAATAAATTAAAATAAAATATAATTAAATTAAATAAATTAGGACTATGGTTAAATGAATAGTCAAATGATTATTATTTTTGTGATTAAAAGTTAATTTATGGGTAAACTAAAATGTGAAGTTGCATCAAAATAATAGTTGGGTAATAGTTAATCTAATTCATTTACTTGTTAGTTATAGTAAATAAAGGTGTTTTGATGGGAAAAATAATTTATTTTATTTTAATAATAATTTCTTCAATCAGTTAATGAGTTTAAGGAGAAAGATAACTATTTTTATAATAGTTAGTTATTAAATTATCTTTTTTGAACAAATTGTTACCTAAGTCAATATAAAGAAAAGAAAAGAAAAAAAAGATAATTTAATCTCAACTAATTAGTGAGATTAATTGAAGGAGATAACTCCTTTCATTTGGAATATATTTTCATAAATTAAAATAATATTTTTTATAAAATAAAGAAAATTAAAAAAAAAAAAAACTATAAAGAGCAAGTAGAAGGAAATGGTTAGTAGGTAACAAGATCAAAGGGCAAGGTGAAGATTTTATAAAATATTTTTTGCATTTTTTAAATAAGTATTTTTTATTTAAAATCTAAATTCTACTTCTTAAACTTAAATCCAAATTATATTGTTATCAAATTTTATGTAAAAAAATTTCATTTTAGATCTTAAATTGTATCTATAAGAAATTTTGTTATCTCTTTTAAAAATGATAATAACTCTTCTAATATTCAAGCTAACTAATACAATACATCAGATGAAAATCACGATTTCAAAAAAAAAATATTTGAGAATTTCATATATCTAAAAATTTGATTGAATTATGAATCAACTATAAATAGCAATTTGAAAATAAACATCTAGAACACAGTGCCCATATATTATTTCTCTGCTCCTTCTCACCCTTTTGCCATGATCTCTACACCAACCGCAAATCCCCATTCATGGTGCGTAGGGGTTTCTCTCATGCACAACTCAAAGGTTGTCCCATTTAACTTCAAGTAGGTTTTGCATCACAGTAAACATGATATATAAACATTGGGTGCAAAGAATCTCAATTGCCCAAAATCCCTTACACACAATCTTACACCAGTCATGGAGGATCTACTTGTTGGGTTAAACTAACTCTTGGGTTACGGTTAGTGGATTAACCATAAGTGGTTTTGAGCCCATGGTTTTGCATGTATGGAAGTCTATATAATGGCTTGGTGACTCCATTGTATGTGTGGCTGGTTGAAGCCTCCAGGCTTAGCTCGGTTGGGGTTGAGGGTTAATATGAATATCTTCATTGTTGGTTTTTCCCCGGTTTGGGGTTTTCCAGGGTAAATCATTGTGTTGTGATTGTGTTCTTGTTCCATGCTTGATTTATGTTTCTATTTTTATTCTTCATCTAGTTCCTAACAAGTGGTATCAGAGCAAGGTTCTGGGATTTTCTTTTTGCTTGCATGTGTAGGTTTGTGAGTTGCATGTACTTGCATGTGTGTTGCATGTACTTGCATGGACTTGCATGTGGCTTGCATGTGCTTGCATGTTGATGCATGTAAGATTTCCTAGTATTTAAGGTTTTGGGTATTTCTTTTGTCAAGATTTCTTTAGCCTGACAAGCTTGAGGAAGTCTAAAGGAATCAACTGAAGATTGCGCCTTGGAGAAGTTTTGAGCAATCCGACAAATGCATTGATGAAGAAAGTATAATGGGAGAATTTTGAGCATGTGTGCAGCTGGAATGTTAACGAAGCGACGAGGTGAATACGCTCATTCTAATTGTGATGGAGATCTTGTTTGGCTTTCAAGATGAAGTTGGATTTCTCTAAAGACAAAAATTTGAGAAAGTTTGTGCAGAATTGGTCGTGGTTTCTACTTGCCTGGTTAAAGTGTCCACAGCCAAGGCTGGCTATAGCAAGAACAAAATTGTAATGGAGTTGTATGTAAATTTTTTTTTACATGTATATGGGTTGATGGCTGTAAGACCTAGTATGGCTTGCTCGATCCCTAAAGGAAAGGTCTGGTATGTGCTTGTGGAAGGGGGGTTTGGTGCTAACCCCAAGACCACGTTTAAAGGGGGGATTGTTGAGTTAAACTAACTCTTGGGTTAGAGTTAGTGGATTAACCATAAGTGGTTTTGAGCACATGGTTTTGCATGTATGGAAGTCTATATAATGGCTTAGTGACTCCATTGTATGTGTGGTTGGTTGAAGCCTCCAGGCTTAGCCTGATTGGGGTTGACGGTTAATATGAAGATCTTCATTGCTGGTTTTTTCCTGGTTTGGGGTTTTCCAAGATAAATCATTGTGTTGTGATTGTGTTCTTGTTCCATGCTTGATTTATGTTTCTATTTTTATTCTTCATCTGGTTCCTAACACTACTCACTTGGGTTCAACGTTTTTGATCAATCATTCAACTATTATCCTTGAAATCTACTTGGATGGATTTTCCTATGATAAGGAGGTCTATTTACTGAAACATGCCCTAATTTGCAGATTTACAAAATCATGGCTGAAAGTGACCTGCACTCTTAGATTTCTAAAATCTGGAAAGATAACATGGAAGAAGAAATTCACATCTATTCTTATGCCAAGGGGACTTTTATTCTTGAATTTGATTCCCTTGCACACAAGGAATTGGTGATTGAAAATGGTCTTTGGTTTTTTCAAGGAGATTTTCATACATGAAATCTTGGTTCCCTTCGATCCATAAACCGAAACCTTCTCCTTTGCATATTTTTGGGTGTGACTACCATATCTCCCCTTGCAATTCTGGGAATGAATTAGAGTGTCTGCAAGCCATAGCTGATGACTTAGGTAAGTATCCTTGTACTTCAAAAGAAACAATGAATTATTGCGGGAAGATAAATTTGTTGAAGATAAAAATGGCGTTGCGCTAGAAGATAGAGGCTCTGTGGGGGAATGAAGGAGGTCAACATTTTTTGAAATTCCTAGATGGCGGTAGCAATGAAGACAAGGATTCTGAAGGAGATCTTGTCACTTCTGCATATGGAATTTTTGAAGAAGGCGAAATAGATGATGTTGGGCCTACTGAAGCGGATCTTCTGGTTTCTACTCCTATTTTTGCTACTTCTACAAGCTCTGGTCTGGTGGGCTCCCTTGGTGGCTCCCCTAACTCCCTTGTCATTGACATGTGGGCTCTAGAGGGAGACAAGGATGATTTTTTGTTCTCTAACTTTGAAGATCTCGTTGATGGTTCTTCCACTGCTGCTTCTAGTGGGTTTGAGGATGGGCTCTATCATGGGTTGGTTGAGGAGGATGAACTTATTCTTGAAATCCTTCTGGAGGCCCGTCTATAGACTCAGAAGAACTTGAATGCTAGTGAGGTTGAGAATAATAGTGACAAAGCTCTATTTTCTAGTCTTAAAAAAGGGTTCCTTATCCATGATGTTGTTGTGGAGAGCGCTCATGTCCCTGTTGCTTCCCCTCTGCCCTCTATAGTTATCGAGCTTGATGGGATAAACTGTAGGGTTGAGGGTTCGATTCATTTTTCTCTTCCTTCATCCCCTATGACTACCTCAAAGGATGGTGATTTCTTTGTTGGTAGATCCATTTCTTTGGAGGAAGGACAAGCTGAATTTGATGTTCCTAATTCTACCATTTCGGAGACCTTGGATTGGCTTAAGAGCTCCTTGGTTGGGAGATTTTGTGGTATTCATCCCAACATAGATGCTATCAGGAGATGGGTTTGTTGGATCTAGAAGTTCTGTGATTAGGTCAAGGTAACTGCTATGATAAATGGTTTCTTCCTCTTTTCCTTTCCTTGCGAAGAAAGTTGCTCTAAGGTCCTTCTTGATGGCCCTTGGTTTTTTTGTTAGAATGGCATCTGTCTTCAAAGGTGGTCTCCTGGTTTCAACCCTATGATGAACACTCTTATGTTTCCTATTTGGGTTTGTTTTCCAGGGCTTCCTTTGGAGTTTTGGCATGAAAAGTTTTTTATGGGTATTGCTAATTCTTTTGGGAAGTTTTGTTCTATGGATAAGATCATGAAATTCATGAAGCGATTACTATCTGCTAGGTTTTGTGTGTTAGTGAAGAATAACCTTATTCTTCCTACTCAAATTACCTTATCTTCATGATTTGGCGAGTCGGTGCAGCAGATTGAATATGAAAATTCTCCCATTATTTGTCATTATTGCGGAAAAGCAAGTCATGCCTCCTTTACCTACCTAAGGATAAAGAAGCAACACTTTGTTTGGAAGAAAAAAGAGAAGATTTATGTTGTTACAGAAGATCACACAACACTCTTTCAAAATCCTAAGAAGATGTCGGTTGTTGTGGAAGATCACACCTCGCTCCTTCAAAAACCTCAAGTTGAAGATTCTAATAGTCCCTCAGTTGATACTCCTGGTTTGTTTGGTCCCATGAGTGGTTCTATTTCTTATCCTTGCAATAAAAATATGAAAAGATTTTTGGAGAAGAACCCTTGTATAATGGTTCAACAAAAATCTTTGGAACAATTTTTTAAACCACCTTGAGCTGGGTGTGTTGTTTTTTTTCTCCATTTCGATGGAGTTGTAGTGGTTCCATTTGGTTGTTGGTTTGTGTTGTCTTGTTGTTCTTTTCAGTTTTACTGTTTTGCTGAGCTGAAGGATCTATCTTTTGATTTGTAAAAGGGTTCAGGGCCCTTTCAAAAACCCTTCTTATCCAATAAAAAACAATCAATTATTGAAGCTCCATTTATGCATGTTTATGTGCTGAAATGGACCTAAAGGTATTCCTACATAGATATGGTTTATGGTGCGTAATCGTTATTGGAAACAACTTGTAGATTATGAAAAAAATCTTTCATGTGAAGTAAATGCTTCTCAATAGATCACTACACTCCCCAATGTCAAAAGTTGTAAGAACATGTGTGAGGTAATCTTTCCTCAAGAAAAAAACCCACTTGGTTGATTGGGTTAGAGCCCCAAAATTATGTCATCCCACCCAACATAGAATGAAAAATTATCTCCCCAAGCTGCTCTAGAAGACAACTCAAAACCAACTCCCTCACTTTATCTAGGTTTGCAGGTTTTTAACATTAGGGTCAAATCAATGAATAAATCAAATGTTGGTTTCTCTTTGAACTCAACAATCACAATGCCTTCAAATTATGATATCTCTACAAATCCAAAGTCACTAACTTCTTCAATGGTTGCAAGTATCAAAGAGCGACCAAGAGATGAAAACACCTTTCCTCTCCTCATATAGATCAAGAATGGGACGGAGTAAAGAGGAAGAAATCCTCCCCTTCAAAACCTATGTAGAAAATGACATTAAGGTAATCAAAGAAAGGAAAGAACCTTGAAGAAATGTGTAATATTGAAACACCCCAATTTTATGGTTGATGCAAATCTATAATCATTGTTGTTTGATCGATAAATATAAGAGAGTGGACCCCATGTCCATAGCTCACAATTTAACAAAAAAAAGTGATTGAATTATACATTTATCTATGAAAACAATTTTATACATAATAATATATATACATGTGAAATAATTTTATATAGAATGATATAAATATTTATCTTTAAAAATGTATATATATATATAGAATAAATTTACTTTTTTGACAAGTTGCTACTAGAATAGTTAGCTCCCTTTCATTAAAAAATGAAAATAAATATCACATTAAGAAATCTACAAAACTAGATTGGTGCAAGATACATGATTCCTTCACGAAGCTCCTCTAAGTGCTCAAGATGTGAATGAGAGAGGAGGAATGATTGCATAACAACATTTTTTCTCCACATTTTCATGTTACACTTCACTATTCCTTCTATGAATAGATTGAAACATTCTCTTAGCTCCATATTATTTTCCATTTCTAATCTATTGAAGACCCCACCAACATCATCAATAGTAGTTGAATGATCATAGTTTGATATTGCTTTAATCATATCTTTATTGTTGTAAATATTTTTTGCAATAAGTTTTCACATCATCTTTTGGCTTAGCATGTCCATAAAGGTCATGATAAACGCTCCCATAATAGCATTGTCATATATATGACCATTCTCAAAAAAATCCTAAGAGTAGCTACAATTGTGCACTCTGTCACAAGCACATGTGTCACAAATGGCCTCCTTAGCCAAATGGATAAAAATTCCTACACATAGTGACAACTATGATCCTTAAGTACAATTGTATGTTATATTGTATCTTTTAGAGGAGATTCCCCACTATAATCAACTTACAATGTTTGATAGCTACTCTATTGATATATATATTCTGAAACTGGTCAAAAGATTCAGACAATAGCCCTATACCCATTAAATTTCACGATTATAAACCAGCAATTGAGAATAAAACTAGAAAATGTTCTATTTATTTCACATTCTATGTAATGATTTCATAGTATAAAGTGAAATAAATCATTTCAATGAAACCCTCGACACTATAAAGTTAATTATTTCACTATATAATGAAACCCTACACGACATCTATACAGTGATGCAAAATTGTCAAGATAAGTAGAGGAAAATAGATTAGCCCATACCATTGTTTGCAAAATGTAAGGAAAAATGATGGGTAGAGGTTTCCTGAAAGCTAGAGAGAATACATAGTGGCTATTCAGTCCAAGGTTGAACAAGTACTCCACCTACTCGACGACCCTGCCGCTCCTGTCATTGCCGTTGTTGGCATGGGCGGCGTCGGGAAGACCTTTTTACTGCAAAATGTTTTCAACAGAATAAAGGGTAAGTTGGAGAAGTCAATCTGGCTCGCTATTTCTCAGACTTACTCCCTTAAAAAGTTGCAAGCTGCTTTGGCCTTGGAACTACATTTGAACGAGGTCATCAATGATAGGGTAGATGAGGTGAAGGCAGCAGAGTTGATTCATGGCCGTTTAGAAAGCACAAACTCCCTCATTGTCCTGGATGATGTGTGGAGAGCAACTGGAGAATATAACTTGATATCTGCACTTGGCCTTCCAACCGGGCATAATAGCCAGTGCAAAATTGTAGTCACCACACGAAGCAGAAATGTGTGCAGAAATATGAATGCTCGTGTTTATGAGTTGCAACCTTTGTCAGAAGAAGAGAGCTGGAACCTGTTTTGTGCTTTTGCCTTCTCTGACTGTCTGCAAAATCAACCGCCACATCATCTCGAAGGGATTGCTCGACAAATAGAAGGGGAATGTGGGAGATTGCCTTTGGCTGTTAAAACAATGGCAGCATCTCTGGCGGGTGAGAGATCGTCAAGGGAGTGGGAATCCAAATTGATGCAGGTGAAAGCGGCATCTTGTACCGACGACTCAATTATGCAGATTCTCAAGTTGAGTTATGATTCTCTTCCTACTCATCTTAAGCCTTGTTTTGCATATCTTTCTTTCTTTCCCGAGGATGAGAAAAATAGACTCCCAATATCTCATAAACCTGTGGGTAGCAGAAGGATATATACCTCAAGAAGAGGACCAGGACCAGCTAGATATTGGATGGAGTTATTTACGCCATCTTCACAGTGTATGCCTGGTCGAGAGGGTAAATGACATGTATGATCAGCTAGATAGAAGGTTCAAATTGCATGATTTATTGCTTGATTTGGCCATTAGTATAGCAAAAGAAAATCAATGTGTAATTAATGTAGAGGAATACTTCAAAACAGGTCCAGCTGTGCAAACGAGCAGTAGTTACCGGAGGATTTTAATGGGCAAGAAAAGCATAGGTGATGGTGATGTAGATGTAATGGCAAGCAACAGGGCATATTCTGCATCATGTCTTCGCACTCTCTCTTTCTCACAAAATAGAGGCATTCAAAATATTCCGAAAATCTTGCTTAGTGGTGCGAGAGTATTGCGTTCTCTTGATTTGAGTGGCACTCAAATCTGGTCATTGCCCGCTTGTGTTGGAAATTTGAAGCTCCTTAGAGTTTTGAATTTAAGTAGCACAAAAATTGTCGGGGTGCCAGAATGTGTGAAAAGCAATAAGAGTCTTCGCTTCCTTGACATTTCCCATTGTCCAGATCTAGAACGGTTGCCTCAATGGATTGGTGAACTAAATTTCTTAGAACATCTGGATATACGCCCAATCAGAAAGAAAAAATATGATGGGTCGATGCCCAAGGGAATATCAAAGCTGGTGTCTTTACAAGTATTGAGAATAGATGACGAAAACAAGTTATCCGTTCAAGAGAATGAATTCTTAAAGTTGGACCATTTTGTCAATTTGGTCAACCTCCGTGAAGTGCGGATAGATATTCGTCATGAGACTGAATTGAAAAGTATAGAAGATGGGATCCTTACCATGTTGGTGAAGATGCGTAATCTGAGAATATTCAACAGGGTTTCTAATGAATGTAATCTTCCACCTCTATCGGAGAAAATGTTAGCTATGAAGGATCTTGAATTCCTTTCTCTGTATCGCTTTGTAATGCCAGATTGGATATGTGGCTTCTCAAATTTGATGCAATTGGAGTTATGGGGCTGCCATTGTGCTGAATATCCAGCACTAGAAATGATGCCCAACTTAATAAAGTTGGAGATATGGAAAAACAATATTTGCAAGGCATTCCCAAAAGGGTTTGGAAAGTTCAGGGGATTCCCTCAGTTGCGTTATTTTGGAATCAATTCATTTTTAGTATTAGAGGAGTTGCCAGAATTAGATGATGGAGCGATGCCATGCCTTGAGATACTATATGTAAGATACTGTGGCAATCTCAAGAAAGTTCAACATGGATTGGAGCTTCTGAAAAGTCTAAAAGAGTGTCACTTTTATAATACAGGAGTGGATAATATGTTCTTCGAGGGTGGGGAGTTATGGAATAAAATGAAAGCCAATAACCCCAATGTTGTTAGGACATGGTAGTAGAGTTTGGGGTAGTCAAATGTATTATTATAGTTCCTGTTTCACTTTATTATCGTATATTACACTTATGTGTAAAGAAAAATGTGTATCAAGATGTTTTATTACTTAAAAAATATTAATATAATTTATTATTATTTATTAATTTATTTAGTGGATTATTAGTTCATTATAATATATGTGATTTATTTTAAAAGAAAATTAATCATAAAATATTTTTACAAACATTTATAAAGTTTGAAAAATGAAGATAAATGTATATAAATAAGTTTTAAAAAATAAATATATGTAAAAGATCATTAAATATTTTCAAAAATATATTATAATTGTTATGTTTACTAATATATATATTTTTAATAAAATTATTGAAAAAATATAAAAATTTATCTCAAGTAATTTTATTTACTTTACAATTATTTCATTTTATTTATTATATTTTTATTTACTAAAGAATTATTTTAGTTGTTAAAGAATTATTTATTTAGTTAAAGAATTATTTTATTTATCTAAACATTTATTTATTTATTTTTAAATATATATCTTTTTATTTTTTATTGAATTTATTTTCTTTTCTTTTTTCTTTTAACTTAGGAGTTGTATTATTTTATTATTTTAAAATTTGTTTTATAGTTTTAATTTTCTTAAAAATACATTTTGGACGTGTTTTAATTTTTATGTACATGGACATAACATTACTTTGCTACTATTATAAAATATTTTTTCATATAATGATCAAAGAATTAGTTTGTCTATTAACTATATAATGGAAATTTCATATTTTATTATTTGCATTGATTAGCTAATAGTTAGCTCTTATGGAAAAATTGGTTGTAAATTTTTTAAGTGTGGAAGATTTTATAATGGTCATTAATAATATAATCATATAGAATACCAAAAAATAATATTCTTTTATGTCGTTTTAAATCATTTGTAAATGTAATTCTCAATTTTATTTTATGTTTGAACCTTGAACCACAATGGTATCAAAGCTATGGAAGGCCCTAAAGTTTGTGTCTAGGTTTACACAATACTTTGTTTATTTTGTAAACCTCCCTACATCATTCCTCTTGCAACATTGGTTTCTAGAAATCTACACCCTTTAAAAATTTGTAACATTTTTAATTTTGAAGTCTAGAACTTTATAAATAAATATTTACCAAAAAGATTTAGGAAATTGGCTAGTCTTCAAAATGTTGAGGATTTTTTTCTGGTGGGAGGAATGATGTGGTAAATATGATTAAATTATGTGTTTAGCATGAGAAAAGTGGTAAAAATGTATTTCTAGCATTGAATTTTTGGTAAAAGGAATTAATATTATTATTGGAAAATTTGGTAGCTATATACTAAACACAAAACCAAGGTGTTGAAATCACAAACATGGTAATAGGTGTTGAAAAGATAGTTTTCTTAATGTAACATATTTACATTGCATTGGGAAATGATTTCTTTGCTAATTTTGATATTAAATGGACGTGGGGATTATAGTGAACCTATTCTATATTTTTTTATGAAAAAGTTATATTGTTTAGGATTATGTTCAACACTACTCCTCAATGTTCTCCATGAAAATAGTGAAGCATCATTTTGGTAGGAATATCAAATAATTTGGGAAGAATCTAGGAAGAGTGCCTATATGCAATCTAAATCATTATACACCTATGAAAGACCAATCTTGTTTAGTGCAAAATATTGAGTTAAATGGTTTTGTTTCTACTTGAATCTTTTTATATTTATCTTATTTGTATATGTTTAATTGTTGCATTATAGACTATGTAGTTGGTGTTGGTTCCTAAATTTTAATGGTCTAGGCCCCTTTGTCCATTTGGCCTCATTATTCCTATCGTATATAACCAATATTAGAAGTCTTTATATGGGTCATGTTGTCATGGAAGTGTGCACCCTGCTGAGTTAATAAAAACACTCAGCCACCTCATGAAACATGGGATGATCTCCTTGAGTGTGGGCTCAACTAGTGGAGATCAACATCCACGGAGGGATGGTTCCCTTGGTTCAATCACCTAAACTAAGTAAACTAATGATACTTGCTGAGAAAAGAGAGAAGGATAACATCTAATGGGACCTAAACTCTAATACAGTGATGCACCAAATGATTTTGTCAAAGCCTATATTGTTGTTTGCACTCAAAATGATCAACAATCTAAACTCAACACACACAACTCAGTATTTTGTACATTTTTGCAAAAGTGTTTCATAACAAGGCTTGGTATGTTAAAAATAACATTTAGAAGGAGCTAGGAGTGCTATCACAACTTAAAATCTATTTGTAATTGGTTAATACAAGTTATGACCTACAAAAAATGCATACTTTCTGCTCAAAGGAAAGGAAAAATAGGACATAAATCAAGGGGGAAAGATATCACCACAAGATTACTTATCAACTATCTAAAAGATTTGCACAATAAACAACAAATGAGAAGGTAAAACATCTTATTTTATTGATCAAAAAAGATGTTACATAGTTGTGTAAGCTTGAAAATGGAGTTACAATTGCTATCCTAGCTTGAAAAAACTTGAAAAAATAGTTACAATACATTCCAAGACAGAAAATAACTAACTCAAAACTACTCCAAAAGCTTCCTTTTATGCTGCCCAACAGTTGCAAGAGAATAGGAAGATGTGTGGAGAAAGAAGGACAAGTGTTTGCTTGAGTTGGCTAGGTCAAACTCTTCTTGGTCGTCCAAAACTAAAACCCTATTTTGCAACCCTCAAAAGTGCTCCAAAAAGGTGCTTGAGGGATGAAAAAGTCCTTCCTTGACTTTGTCTAACATTAAGTTCCTTAGAGCTCCTAAATTTCCTCAAAAGGTTTAAAAATGAGTCATAACTACCCCCTGGATATGCTCCAACTGATGCACAACTCATCAAACTGCCCTATATGCTTGGAATTTCCCATAAATGCATAGAATAGAGTTACAACTGCTCATTTAAACTTCCAACTACTGGAGACTTCTTCAAAACTACTAATAAGACATGTGAAAGAGGTCTGAAAGTGAATAAATGCCCTATCTCTGCCATTAGATCAGTCAAATTTTGGTCTTTAAACTGTCATCTTGGCATCTTTTCTTAAACATTCAAAACTCTTCTTTCATGCCTTTCATGTTGTTTACACAGTTTGCTTCCCTTGATTATGCCTCTGTACATGAACTCAATCCATCATCATCATGACTATATTCTAGGTCCTTGTCAAGTGTATAATTTCTCATCATGACCTCTTAGATTCTGTTATTATGGCATACTTCCTTGAATGTACTTTTGATTAGGCATCTCATATGTGGTGATCTGTTGTTTATCTACAAGGCGACTATCTTTGTGATCTGCAACAACTTTTAGACCCTTGTCCATACCTTTCTTTTATCATCTCTTAGCATAACACCTGTAGGTCACTGCTTTCTATATATGGCTACTTTGGATCATCTCATCATATCAAGGACTACCCTTGGTATTATTGTCACTACTTTGGTGTCCACAGAAGTACAAGCTATAATAGCCATAGGGAAACTCAGTCTCAACTAAGCTCAGAGAATTAACTTTTACCTATAGATCTGAAGCTGTAGGATAAGTATGAGGGTAACTCCCAGGGAGATAGGATACATTTGCATTCTCTAGGATTCCCAATATGCAACTTAGAAAAATCAAAACCCACATTCCACCAATATTCATGTCTCCAAAATCCATGATTCAATGAATTTGCAATGAATTATCACAAAGTTCACAACTTATGCCAAATCACTGTCCATTTGATGACCTTGTAGACCATGATTGAACAGTAGTTCTTAGTGATGACTATGACTGTGTCTTTTTGAGAGTATTGTCACTATAATTTATTTGCTTAACCGTCTGCCATCCCTATCATAGAGTTGTGCTTTATATTCTTTTAATGCCTATGGCTCTGACATAGGATTAAAGCTCTTTCTAAAGAAAACAGGTCCGATAGAATCAAGTTGCACTGAACAATTGAGATCCTCCTCCTGAAGCATTGATATTTTCCATCTCATCCACTTGGTACAATATCAGGGCATGCATGACTCCTCATAGATGTATCATCAATAAATTTATATCCTTATCATTTGTTCTAAACATTGGAATTTAAAGCTACATGCAAGTGCATAATGAGTTTCAACTGTCCTCTACGCTTTGTATGCATGTAACCTTCTATTCCTCCTTTACCTTAAATCTACCCTGCATTGAAGGCTCTTTAGATCTCCACAACTCTCTCTCACTGCCCTTTACTAGCCGCCATTCATCATTTTGTTGACTATCATTTTTTCATAGGACTGTGCTGCATATGAATTGTCCCTTTCCCTTAACACCATGGACAAACAAGATCATTATTAACTATATCCACTGTTGAAAATCTTTGCATGATTACACAATCATACCTCCTTATAATAGTCAATTTCTTGATCTCATAATCAGTTAGACTTGGCTATTGACAAGTGACTACCATTCATAAGTTAAAAGACCTTGTTGCCAATTCAATAATGACACTGTGACCTGCATAGGTACGCTATTATTATGAACTCCCCTATTCAAACACACAACTACCAACATTGGAAGCTCTTGTGTTTCTTCTCTACCTGATCTTGGTGCCATTCTTGATGGAAGGCATGTTTCTTAGGTTGCAAGTACACTTCATCTGCCCCTAGATCTTGATGAGATCCAAAGTGACCATCTTGTTGTCCTTTGTTTTAACATTGCTGACTGTTATGCCTTTCTTCAACAGTCCTAATGACTGTCTCCCATTTCATGTGCAACTTAACTATGGTTATAAGTTGCTGTTGTATAACCCTTGACTGCCCCTTCATGAATAAGGCTAAGTGATTGTCCTCCATATAGTAGTGGTTGTCCTCAACATTGTGTTCGCTGTCCTTTTGATCTTTCAAAGGAAACCATGCACTCTTATACTACAGCTTTATAAGAACATCTTTCAGATCTGCATTTGTTATCCTCTCATGTCTTCTTTAAACTAATCTCTGCTCAATGCCCTGAGAAGCATGCATATATGGACCCTCTACCATCTGATCACTTTTTTTTAGTAGCACCCATGACCCATAACAAATGAAAAGCTTGCATCTCCAACTCGAGGCCACTCAGATTTATTTCTTAAACATATTGTAGACCGGTTACAATGCAGACAAATTGAATACTGATCTAAGTTTGTGTGGTGTTGTTGAGATAACTCAAATCACTTTGACAAACTGTTCTCAGAAATGAGAAACCATTTCCCCAGACATCATTATATCTCAGGCTAACAGATTACTTACACAAAATGATCAGCTCTTGTATAAACCCTATCTCAGCTTGATCAACAATGAACACTTTTAACTCCAGCAAAGGCCTCATATTTCCCTTTCTTGGAAGATAACTTACAAGATTTTCACCCACATGAAGGGATGTAACAATGGAACCTTGTCTCAACGAACTAGCAGATTGCAATTGCTGTGCTCCATATGCAACACCTACACAAGAGGATATAAGAACTGATGGAGCAGTCATCCCTGCTGAATACCTCCATCATTCTTTTCTCTCTTTCTAGACATGCTATCATAACGTCATTAGAACCCTTGGTGAGAAGCACTGTAACATTTCTTCATCTGTTTGTGTCTAATGTGAACCATTGTTTCTACTAAATCAACACTTCAGCAGATTCAATCGCTGGACCACTTGATTTCCATGAGTTGGAGCAGCAAGAAAATTGCCATGATCTCTTCTGAGAAACTTAGATAACAACAAAAAAACTCATCATCAAAACAATCAGAGACAAAGTACTGATTTTACAATTATTTAAATACTTGCATGCTACCAACCAGACATGTAGCATGTCCTGCCTACCTGCAATGCAGGACTTTAAAACTTGGTCTGTCCTCTTCAAAATAGGTGTCATCAACCCCTTTTCAGTAGCAAAAATTATAGAAATATTGCTTGAGTCGCATGTAACTACTTCCTCCCATTGAGTTTTGATGCAATCTTGATGGACACCTTAAACAATTTCTCACGATTGTTGCTGCCTCCATCTTCACAATCTGAACCTAATGATAGATGGATGTTGGACTCACAAGTTGAAATGCCTCTGACAGTTCTCATAAGCAAAGATACAAATAACTCCATCTTTTTTTAAAATTCAATTGCACTCTACAAGTTCCTTCGACCATTGAAAGCAGGCAGAGCATGAGATAGGAGCGACATTTTCTGCAACTAATTTATGCTTCAAATGCCTGGCCATGTCTCTCTTTGCTCAAGACTTCTTGGGTGACTGTACCACTTAAATGTTCTGAAAGCTCAAAGACAATTTCCTCTCTAGCATGTAGAGACCATTTCATAACCTATGACCAGTCTCCTGACCTTGATTCAATATGACACCCAATAGTGTCAAATCTTCATTATTTCTCCTGTTAACAAATTGGAGACATAAAAACAGTCTACAGGGTATTCTTCTTCAATTCTGGACCTTTGAACATCTTATAGATACAAACTGGAGAGTAGCCAGCAAACAAATCCCTTGAAGAGTAGGCATATCCCTGTGCAATACCTCACGTGCTTTACTAAGCTTAAACCCTAACAAATATTTATCATCTCTACCACATACTGAGATAGCCAAATGTGTGACATATTGTGCAGACTTTCTATAGGCAAACAACCAATGAGTTGTTTTAATCTTGCAGCTTTATCATCTGAACATATACAACAATATTCATGTTGACATTTGGAGCTGCAATATCAGTTAGAAGCTTTCAAAGATCTCATTGTAATATCACACAATGTTACTTATAGATCTCCTATGCATGTACATACTCTTAGATGTACAAACCTAAACACAAGAATCAAATTCTGCAATTCTAACCAGTAGATACGAAACATTTCACATCATGAATAGCTACGTAACATTGGAAGATGCAAAAGGGGAAGATTAGATTTAGTCTCTACTAGTCTCTATATTTGCATGTATTGTAACATAGCGGGCTTGCATATTTCTCATAAGTCGGAGGATACCTTCAACAAGCTCTGCCCAGACAACTCCATAATGCTTAAAGGATTCATCTTGTTGTCCTCTACCTTTTGCTATGCAATAGAAGAAGAGTGGAAGGAAGCAAACCTGGCACTTTCAAGAAGAAAACTGCCAGTCCTACAACTGGTATTTCTGCACTGCCACAACTACAAAGTGCTTGCAAAGAACTTATGATATGCCCCATAAATAGAGGATCTCAAAAAACTTCAAGTGTCTTCCAATGTGCGAACGATGTGGAAACAACTTTATTTCTTGAAAACTTGAAGCTAACTGTGAAAGAAAGCTAAAACTCCACGTTCTCATCTTTCACTGTCATACCATAAATGATAGAGATCTACACACTTGTTGAGCATCGATGTCTCACTGCAAACCATTAACTAGAGAATAGTGGAATTGTAACCATGCAAAGCATTTTCTTTAAAGGCATTTGGGCACATAGAGCTGGTCTGATACAATGTCCCAAAACTTCTGACTCAACATAAAATATGTCATGCATCTTCCCTTGAATACAGCAATGTGCCCTATACCTTTGCTTGTTGTAACATAACAGAAAACCCTAAATCTGCTCATACTTTCAAAGCTACATGTGTGGAGTTTTGACTCTTTCAAAAGGCAACAAAAACTTATGCTTTTTCACCTTCCTACACTTTGGCGCCTAAGTATTATTTGCACTTCGTTTTAAAGTCTTACAATGTTCAAATTACTAGGCTAACAGGTCCAATTTTGGTTAATTTTACACCAGTGTTAGTCCTTTTGATCCTCCACATCCTTGTCAATTACTAGAAGTTGCCAAAAAAAAACCACAAAAGTATCTAATTTCAAAAGTGTTTTGGCCATTTTTTTGGTGTTCCTATGAGTTTTTGGGCTTCTAGTAGACTAGTAATACTAGTCCTCTTGTTTCAAGTGTTGTTCTTACATCCATTCCCACATAGAATCTCTACAAATTCAATTGTGTCTTCTTGTCTTCTATTTTTCATTTATTTTGACATTTGTGGGATTTTGATTTTCAACCAAAAATATATTATTTCCTCCTACCTCATCCTTTTTTGTGGATATTTGGGGTGTTGTGCCCTTGCACATATGCCCCACTTATTTTTGAAAAATGAGGACCCCCTCTTTTTGCTTAGTTTCGGCCTACCCTACAATGTTCACAAGTTTCTCCAAATCCTCATAATCTCAAATTGGTCCTTCATATGGTTAAAATTCCATCATGAACAAAAAGAGCATCAAAATTTAACCCAAGTTTCCTTTTGAAGTTTGTCAAAATTCGTTAAAATGAGCAAGTTATTTTTTTGTGAGCTATACCCTTCCAAATAGCTCAAAGTAAATAATGCAACCAAATTCCACATGGTACGTTCACTTGAGTTTCCATACAAAAAAAATATTCTTGTGGAAGTTCCATGTGTTAGTGAATTGAACCTTTTGCAATGTAATTTTCTAGTTTACATGAGATCTCTCACACCTAAGCTATTTATAGAGTAAATTTAATTCTTTGCAGAAATTTTACTTCTATTTGAACTAAACATTTCAAGAATTAATTTTCTATTTCACTTGATTTTCCCAGAAAAAGTATCGTTATTAACTCGATTTAACTCTTTGTGGATGTTTGATGTTTTGTTAAACTTGCTCTCTAGAAACATGAACATAAATTTTTGGTTTACTTGGAATTATCACCATGAAGTACAACAATGAAATCACATGATGTCACCCAAATCTTACAAACTTTCTATTTCCAACTAAACTAGACCCCTACGAAAGTAAGTTTTCATATCACTTCAAAATACCTACAATTGTATGAAGATGACACTAGCACACATCATGATGACATAATCATTAGGATAACTCATCTAAAAATTTTAGATAACAAGGTGAAACTTGAAGCAATATGAACTTAATAATGTGATTGCAAATCTGAAATTATGTATTCAATATTACCAATTATGAGATTATTGATTAGAATATCCAAGAATGAAAGCAAAACAATAATGCCACAAGTTGAGAATCACGAGTGACATAAGATATATATGGAAAAATCCTTGTAGGAAAAAACTCCACACCCAAAGAGATGCAATGCTTGTACATTAATCTTCAAATGAAGTATTCATCAATACAACACTCCTCTCTAAATTTTTGTAGCACTTTGTTACTCTAATAACCTACAAAAAAACTTATGAAACCACTATCTCAAGGATCCAATGTATAGATATTTTTGAGAGAGAATACCATTGTGGTATCTCAAAACAACAAGCATAAATCACCTAGAAAAATTCACACCCCTCTTAGTGGACAACCCATAAACATAGTGAAAAATATTAAATGATCACATGGCCTTCACATGGGCACCTAACCCATAGCCAATCATGATTGGTCAATCTCAAGTGTTCCATTACTCTCTGACGGCTCTGAAATCTCATACCCAGAATATGTCAACTTGGGCACCCAACCTAGGATAACATGTGAATCTTGCAAATCAACATGGAAGAACATGCATTTCTAGGTGGTCTCCACCTAGAAAGTTGACGCCTAGATGGAATATTATCTTGGGATGCTTTGTAACCATCACCATGGGTAAACCCACAAAAGTGTTTTACAACTTGAGTGAGGAAGGAAAAGTGGTAAAAAATGACCCCATACCAAAAATTTTGGTTTTTGGGGTTCGAATGAACCCTTTGGTTCAAGCGAACCAAAAAAGGGTTTGAATGAACCTTGGTTCGTGTGAACCAGTTAAATGCAAGGTGGACCCCATCCCGCCAAAAAAAATGAAAACCCCTTTTTGAAAGGGGCTTCACTCGAACCCCCCTTTTCCCACCTCCCTGCTCTCGGCACAAAAAAAAAACCAGAATTTTTTCCCTTCGAAGCTCAAGTTGAGGATGAAAATGGAGGAGACTTCACAAATGCAATTGGAATCAGGTAGTCCTCGGAACGAGTTATCCAACGAATATAATTTTAATATGTTTTGGTTTTATTATGTATTTTCTTTTTTAGTTTTATTAAACATAGATTTTCATCAAAAATGAAGGTCTTTGTTCTACACATGTGGAAAAATAGAATATTATCAAAAAAAAAATTGAAAAATATGAGTGCACCAGATATTGAAGTCCTTGATCCAAGAAAAAATAAAATTGAATTTCGATATATACAAAAAAAGTTACGCGTTATACGGTCGCGCTATGTCTAAATTGTAATTGGTTTGACATCGAAACTTGATTAAAGGAAAAATATTCAATAAAAAACTATCTAACCAAGTGGAAGCACTAGATATTAGAGTTACAAATCTAAACTTGAAAGAATTGGAATTTTATCCTTCATGGAAAAAAATAAATTGCGTTATACGGTGTGCATCACTTTTTAAAAATGCTATTTTCTGGAAAAAACCAATTTTCGTGGGAGATGGAAAAAGAAATGCAATCTGATTCCAAAAATTTTGAAAAAAATATTTTTAGAATCTATAGAAAAAATGTGATGAGACTCTAGTTTGCATCATCTTCAAATTCCTCACATTTTAGCCGCTATAGGTGCCCGAATGTGAAGATTTAGTTAAAAAAAATTATTTCAGTGTCCAATTTGGCCAAAAATTATAAACCACTATTGTGGGATCACCCCCATAGTGGTTCCACCTCTATGAATGCAATTAAAATTGTCATAGGAAAATACTAATAAATATTTTTCCTCTCACATCCTCTAGGACACATTCCAAATAATGTGGAGACACATAATAACAACTTAGGATAGCAATTATAATGTCACATTTCCTAACATTCTCCAACTTGACATTATACATTACAATTACATCCATGAGATACATTAAGATTATAATCAAGTACAGTGATCAAGGTCCATGGCCTTCCTACACCAAAAGAACTTATCTGTGGTTACTGGCTTCATGAGAGAATCTGCAACATTATATGAAGTGTCAGCCTTCTTAATCAAGACCTTACCATTCTCAACCATTTCTCGCACAAAGTGATATATTGAACATCAAAATGCTTAGTACAAGCATAATATGTATAGTATTTTTTGGTCAAACATATGACACTCTGACTGTCACATCCAATCCGCACTATCCTGTAGTCAAAACCAATGCCTTTACCATGTATTTGTAACCAAACCACCTCCTTGGAGGCATGTGTAGTAGCCATATACTTTGCTTTGGTGGTAGACAATGCAATCGTAGGCTATCTTTTACTCATTCAACTCACTACACCTCCAAACAAAGTAAAAACATAACCACTAGTGGACCTTTGATTATCCAAGTTAAACCTACCCAATCTATATCAACAAAACCCTATATGTCCAATGACTTAACCACATCATTAGTACCATGATAAACCAAACAATAATCAGATGTCCCACACAAATATCTAAGCATCCTTTTAACAAAAGTCCAATATTCTCTACTAGGGTTAAACATGAACTTGCTCAAAACTCCCACTACTTGGGCTATATCTATTCTAGTGCAAACCATTGCATACATCAAACTACCAACAACACTAGCATAAAGAACTTTAAAAATCATCATAAAATTTAGGACTGAATGTCTAAACTCAACTTAGTACCAACCGAAAATGGAATATTTACTAGTTTATAGTCATGCATACTAAACCTCTACAAAATGGTATCAACATACTTACTCTGACTTAACAAAAGCTTTCTACAAACTCAATCCCTACTAATCTCCATTCCAAGAATATATTTAGGAGCCCCCAAATCCTTCATATCAAATATGCCAAAAAGTTGAGTCTTAAGCTCCCTAATAATCACCTTATTGTTATCCATAAACATGTCATCAACATACAAGACAATGATTACTATATGATCATCAATGGTCTTAATGTAAACAAAATGATCATATTTTCTTCTAAAAAACACAAATTCAATGCAAAGGAATCAAACTTTTGGTATCACATCTTGGGTGACTATTTCAAACCATATAATGATTGTTTTAACCTACAAACCAAGTTTTCTTTTTCTTTCACAACAAAATTGTCAAGTTGTCACATATAATCTTCTCCTCAAGATCCCCATGCAAGAAATTGGTTTTAACATTCATTTTCTCTATTTAAAAGTCATAAGTAGTAGAAATAGATAATAGGAATCTAGTAGAAGTTAACTTAGCAATAAGAGAGAAAATTTCACTAAAATCAACTCCCTCTCTCTGTGAATAGCCCTTGGCCACTAATCTAGCCTTGTACCACTCTAACTTCCATCTGCACCAAATTTATTTTCAAATACCAACTTACAACCAATGGAATTCCTTCCTTTGGGAAAACTAACAAGACCTCAATGATAGGCTATCATGAGGTCCTAACACTTTAGTTAAAAAATTATCAATTATGTCGACCGGGTAGTGTTCAAAGGTTGTATGCAATAGGGGATGTCTTGGCCATCTCTCTTAGATTTTCCAAATGCTTAAAATGGTTGTAAATAGAAATTAAACTAGTAAGCATGAAATTTTTTAAACTAGAAAACATTCAAATTCCTATTCTAGAAAACATGTAAATTTCTTAGGAACTAACACTTGCAGTTAAACTCAGAAATTTAAATGAAGGCAACTAATGGCTAACAACTAACTGTTGACAGAAAATATACTTAACAACTTGTAACTAACAATCAAAAGTGAGTGCTTCAGAATTTCCAAATGAACAGAACTTAAAGATTGCAAACTTAAAACTACGACCTGCAAGAACACATGACAGAGCTCGGCACAAAATAACATTCATCCAAATTCAACATGTACAAAATGAAAGTAACAGTATTAACAAAAGGAATGCTTATATACTCTATGAGATCCCTCAAGTGGCTAGCTCTTGAGTGTTCCTACGATTAACTTAGATCACACGTGGTACTTTCACATCTTCAAATTAAATCCATTCATGATACTTCCATTACACAAAACTATTGACTTAGAATAAGATTGGCAATATTTATTTATTCATATCATAAAAGTGTAACACAGAGACAATTGAATAGTAATCAAAGCATATCATAACAACATAACAGTAACCTCTTGTCTTGGTAGTTACACATATTTATACTATACTACTACAAAAATCCTAAATTTTAGATGGCGGTAGATCACCATTGAAAAAGTCTTTAACAAAATTACAATTGACTAACTTAATAGATGTTCGTGACATAAAAATATAATAAAGGCTCTAAGTGGAGCCGTAAAGTATTAACAGAAAGTTTAACAGAAAGATTTAAAGGAAATCGTTGCACTATGCACGCCTAAATTTATTGTGCCCAAACTTCTAGCACCTTAACTTCAATTGCTTGAAGTCCACTTCATTCTTTGGTCATGCATAAGTCATGTATAATGACTTGAAATATATACCATCATATCAACATTAGTTAGCTAATTTTAATCAATTTTAGAAATAAAGATTTATACATCATTCTATAAAAAGTAGACAATTATTGATCCTAAAAATAAACAACTGGCAGGGCTAAAGTGGTTGGTAAGAAAAAAGAACAATTGGAAGGGTCTCCTTGACATTTCTTATTGTCTAGATCTAGAACAATTGCCTCAATGGATTGGTGACCTAAATTTCCTAGAACATCTAGATATACGCCCAATCAGAAAGAAAGAAAAATTATGGGTTGATGCCCAAGGGAATATCAAAGCTGGTGTCTTTATAGGTATTGAGAATAGATGATGAAAACAAACTATCCATTCAAGAGAATGAATTCTTAAAGTTCGACCATTTTGTCAATTTGGTCAACCTCCGTGAAGTGTAGATAGATATTCGTCATGAGACTGAATTGAAAAGTATAGAAGATGGGATCCTTACTACGTTGGTGAAGATGTGTAATCTGAGAATATTCAACAAGGTTTCTAATGAATGTAATCTTCCACCTCTATCGGAGAAAATGTTAGCTATGAACGATCTTGAATCCCTTTCTCTTTATGGCTTTGTAATGCCAGATTGGATATGTGGCTTCTCAAATTTGATGCAATTCAAGGAGTTATGAGGTTGCCATTGTGTTGAATATCCAGCACTAGAAATGATGCCCAACATAATAAAGTTGGAGCTATGGAAAAACAATATTTGCAAGGCATTCCCAAAAGGGTTTGGAAAGTTCAGGGGATTCCCTCAACTACGATATTTTGGAATCAACTCATTTTTTAGTATTAGAGGAGTTGCTAGAATTAGATGATGGAGCGATGTCATGCCTTGAGATACTATATGTAAGATACTATGGCAATCTAAAGAAAGTTCAATGTGGATTGGAGCTTTTGAAAATTCTAAAAGAGTGTCACTTCTATAATATGGGAGAGGATAATATGTTCAAGGAGGGTGGGGAATTATGGAATAAAATGAAAGCCAATAACCCCAATGTTGTTAGGACATGGTAGTAAAGTTTGGGGTAGTCAAATGTATTATTATAGTTCTATTTCACTTCATTATTGTATATTTGACTTATGTGTAAAGAAAAATGTGTATCAAAATGTTTTAATACGTTAAAAAATATTAATATAATTTCTTATTATTTATTAATTTGTTTAGTAGATTATTAGTTCATTATAATATGTGTGATTTATTTTTAGCTTTGCACCACTACCACTTATGGAAAAAATGATATTTTCCCAAGATTTGAGTAAAGACTAAAACAACAAGATCCATTCATCTTCTTCTTATATCTTAACATCTACAAATGTAAGCTAACTTATAACCATATTAAAAAAATTTAAATATCCTGTAATGGAATCACCATCCTTCATTTTCAAAGAATATAACATCTTTTGAGATACAATTTATTAGTTAGACTTTTAGTTTAATAAATATCACCTATCCTCTTCCACAACTTGTATGTGGTAGATTATTTTGAAACATTCAAGAGGATGGAATTTGTAAGACACAACTAAATGGTTCCTTGTACCTTCTTATCCATTTATTCCTTGATCTTCATCAGACATACTAGATGGTTTCTTTTCATTTGAAATTTCTAGCCACTAATCTCTCTCTTCAAGGAGATCTCCTCCATATTCAACTTTCACATCTCGTAACCAGTGCCATTAAATTTCTCAATATCTAGATGGGAGGAAGAAGCCATGGTTTTTAATCTTCTTCATAAATTTTCAAAACCCACAAAGAAAATATTTGACTACAGCCAAAAAACCTTCTACACGCAAGGGAAAGGCATCCCTCTCTCAACAAAACCATTAGCTTTGATATTAGGATAATAAGGTAAAAATTGCAACAATAATGAACTTAATAATGTGATTGCAAATCTGAAATTATAATGTATTCAAGATTTCCAATTATGAGATTATGTGATTAGCATATCCAAGAATGAAAGCAAACAACAATACCACAAGTTGAGAATCACAAGTGACACAATGCCACGTCTCAGACTTGGTTGATGTTTGCTTTTACTTTATGTGGAACTGGAACATGAATAAATGTGTGTGGTAGAATAATTGTTGTGAAGTTTGAATAAGAATTAGGTGAATGATTATTTTAATTGAAAGATGAAATGCAATGGATGATATTTTATTTCAATAAAATGAAATGTGATGATTATTATGATGTAGCATAGAGAATGATATGTATTTCTTTGATTATATTTTTGGTCACCTTTACATTTGGCATCAGAGTGAGGTTTAAACTCTAGGACCTACACCTAATTATGCTTAATGTTATGTGTTTCAGAGTAATTTTGATGGATTTTAGAACTTATCAATGTGGAGGTAGATCTCATGATGATCTGAGTGGCCGATTGGATCAGATCATAGCCCTGCTGACTCAACAAGGGACTAGGATTGATAGTCTTGAGCAAGAAAGAAAAACAGGTCCATTAGGGCCGAACTCTAGCGGAAATGGAAATGAATCAAATGGAGAACATCGTGAGTCTGAAGGAAACCTGAGCAAGGTAGTTGAAGAGTTGTGAAAGGACCTCAAGAAGGTCACCCCACCAAAATTTGATGGAAAAACCTTTGGGGACAAAGCAGAATCATTGGTGATCAGGATGGAGAAGTATTTTTCCCTACGAAATCTATCCAATGAAACTAAGGCTGAATGGGGATCATATCAACTCTTTGGTGAAGCTGCCACTTGGTGGGAGAATGAAAAGGCAGAAAAATAGTTTTTGCATGGCAAGGTGACTTGGGAACAATTTTTGCAATTGTTTAGAAAAAGGTGGCTTCCATAGTCATACTTTGACAAAAAGATAACTGAATTCCAAACTCTCACTCAAGGGAGAATGACGGTAACTCAATATTGGGAAAAAATTTCCCACTTGCTCAAATATGTACCCAATACCAACTTGATGAGAGGTTTCGGATTCGTAAATTCATCTTGGGGCTTAGGCCTCAAATTGGAGCTGAAGTTGACATTCATAATCCTTCTTCTATGGATGAGGCTTTTGAGAAAGCAACCAAGCAGGAATAAAAGTTACAACAGGTTGCAAACTACAAGAAGAGTAGAGAAGCTAAATATGGTAACAAAAAGTCACAAGGAAACAATCAGAATAACCATAATCAGAATCAAAACAATTAGGGCAATAACAACAACAGTTAGATTAGGAATCTCAAGACGGGTAACAATTCTCAGGACCGCAATGATGGGAATCAAAACAACAAGAGGGAAAACTACAACAATAATAATAACAATAATATGAGAGATGATTCAAATAGACCCAGAGCACCCCGCAGTGGTTGTTATACATGTGTTGGTGAGAAATATGCCAGTATATGTCCTCAGAGAGTGAATAATCAAAAGAATAGGAACCAACATCACATTCATGCGGCAGTTGATAATCACCAAGATGATTTCTAGGCTACGCCAATCCAGTTCACGAGTAAGCTTTTTCAGATGTCCTGTTTCCATTTTAACTAATATGGGTGCCACTAAGTGCTTTGTGGATCGTCATGTTATTTCAAAATTATCTGTTAAGCCGGGATATATGTCTAAATCATGGAAGGTTCAATATGGAAACTAGGTAGAGAGAACAATAGAGCAATGTCTAGTTAGTAGTGAACTTGAACTTCCTAGTTTCGAGACACAGGTTAACTTGTATGTAGCACCCCTAGGGTCGTATGATGTAATCTTGGGAATTAATTGGCTAACTAAGCATAAGTCCATTTTTAATTGTGAAGAGAAGATAGTGAGATGCTTAGATGATCAGGGTAACTGTGTTGAAATTCATGGTTTAAAGAAGCCCCTAGAACTCAGGAAAATCTTTGCTATGTAATTAAAGAAGGCTCACAGAAAAGGGTGCACTATCTATGCAATAAATTTCATGGATTTGGATAGCTCGAATTCATCAACTAATGATCATCCTATTCTAAATGAATTTCAAGATGTTTTTCCTGATGAGTTGGCTGAGCTACCACCTAAACGATAGTTTGACTTCTCAATTGACTTGTTACCTGGAACTAATCCTCAATCAAAGGCACCATATAGGATGAACACTACTGAATTGTATGAGCTGAAGGCCCAGTTACAAGAGTTGCTTAACCAGGGTTTTATCAAGCCAAGTGTGTCACCATGGGGAGCACCTATTATTTTTGTAAAGAAGAAGGATGGGACCTTAAGGTTGTGTATTAACTATAGAATGCTAAATAAGGTTACCATCAAAAATAAGTATTTGCTTCCTAGGATAGATTAACTATTTGATTAGATGAAAGGGGCTAAGGTATTCTCGAAGATCGATATGAGGTTGGGATACCATCAGCTAAGGATTAAGGATGAGGATATTTGATGAACAACATCTTCCGTGATTGCCTAGATGAATTTGTGCTAGTTTTCTTGGATGATATCTTAATATATTCTAAGTTAGAGGAAGAGCATGATAAACATCTGAGGATAGTGTTGCAGTGCTTGAGGGACCACAAGCTTTATGGGAAAATGACTAAGTGTACATTCTACCAGAAAGAGGTGCATTATTTGGGACATGTTATTTCAACTAAGGGGATAGCAGTGGACCCAGATAAGATAAAGGCAATCATAGAGTGGCTAGCACCAAAAAATGTTTTTGAAGTCCATAACTTTATGGGAATTTCCGGTTATTATAGGAAATTTGTTCAGGGGTTCTCAACCATTGCAACACCCATCACTGCACTCCAAAAGAAGGGAAAGAAATTTGAATGGAGTGATAAGTGTGAGAAGAATTTTCAAACACTAAAGGAGAAACTTACCTCTGCACCTATCTTAATTGTGTTGAATCCAAATGGGCACTTTACAGTGATAATATATGCCTCAGGAGAAGGTGTAGGAGCAGTGCTTATGCAGGAAGGACATGTGGTGGCATATGAGTCTAGGAAACTAAAACATCATGAGTTGAACTATGCACCACACGATTTGGAGTTGGCTACCATAGTGAATGCACTTCAAATGTGGAGGCATTACCTTTCAGGGAAGCCTTTTGAATTGAAAAAAGACCATTCGGGATTGCAATATATTTTCACTCAACCCAACTTGAATGCTCATCAAAGATGATGGTTGGAGTTTTTGAGTGAGTATGACTTTAGCATAGAATATATAAAAGGGAAAGAAAATAGAGTTGCAGATGCTCTGAGCAGGAGGAGACATCTTGCAGTTCTATGGTTATGATAAGTTCAAATTTTAGACAACACATGATCCAAGCTTTATCAAGGGATGAGCATCATGATAGGGTGAAGCAAGCTTTGGAGCAGAACCCTTCAAATTTTTGATATGATGGTTATTTTTTTGAGACTAATGGACTTTTAAGGTACCAAGGATGGATGTATGTTCCTAATGTGTAGGGATTGAGGGAGTTGGTGCTAACATAATTCCATAATGCACCATATTCAAGTCACCTTGGTGTAACGAAAATGGAGGGACTTAGACCATTGTATTTCTAGCTAGGCCTTAGGAGAGATGTAATTGATTTTGTAACCCAATGCTTGGAATGTCAGTGAGTTAAGGTTGAACATGTGCATCCGGCAGGACTTATATACCCACATAGGGTACCAAAATATAAATGGCAGGTAATCACTATGGATTTTATTCAAGGGTTTCCTATGACCAAGAATCAACATGATGTGATAATCTTGGTTGTGGTTGATAAATTGACAAAAGTAGCTAACTTCATCCCTAGAAATCTTAAGGATGGCTCATTGGCCTTAGCAAAGAAGTTTGTGCAAGATATTTTCCGAATGCGCGGAGTTCCAAAGACGATCATCTTCGATCGCAACACTCGTATGACTTCTAGGTTCTAGACAACATTGAATGGTTCTTTGGGAACAAAATTAAACTTTAGTTCAACTTATCATCCAAAGACCGATGGTCAAACAGAGGGGGTGAATCAGGTAGTAGAGGATCTTTTCAGATCAACAACATCAGTGGGAGGAGTATTTACCTTTAGTAGATTTTGCATATAACAATTCCTATCATGCCTCTTTAGGAATGACACCTTTCAAGGCTTTGTATGGCCATAAATGTCACACACCTATCAGTTGGGACAAGGTGGAAGACTAGATTGTTATTGGGCCAAAGATGTTGAGAGAAATGGAGGATCAGATGAAGCTAATCAAGGAAAAATTGAAACAAGCTTCAGATCGTCAGAAGAGTTTTGCAGATAGGAACTGAACCTTTAGATAGTTCTCAGTGGGAGATAAGGTCTTCTTGAGGGTTCAACCACGGAAGAGTTCAATCTATTTTGGCAAGAACTCTAAGCTTTCCCCGAGATATGTTGGGTCATTTGATATTTTGGAAGTCATCAATCCAGTTGCTTATAGGCTTGCTCTACAGCCAACTCTCTCTCGTATACATAATGTCTTCCATGTTTATGTACTTAAGCCGTACCATCCAGTTGTTACTCATATCCTTGAATAGCATTCATTGTAGGTTCAGGATCCAGGGGTGTTGGTAGTGGATCCCACCAGGATTTTGGAGAAGCGCAACGTTAAGTTGCGAAACTGAGATGCTGTGTAGTATAGGGTCCAGTGGGACTAGTATTCGATGGATAGTGCCACCTAGGAAAATGCTAAAGATATAGATAGATATTTTCTGCATTTGAAACTCTAGCATACTTTCTATTTTATGCTTATTATGACTCTTTTATAAACTAGTTGTTTAGACTATGTTATGTAGATGTTTGTAATAAGACATCGAGACGATGTCTCTTCCAAGTGGGGAACCTGGATGTCACGTCTCAAACTTGGTTGATGTTTTCTTTTACTTTACGTGGAACTAGAACATGAATAAATGTGTTTGGTAGAATAATTGTTGTGAAGTTTGAATAAGAATTAGGTGAATGATTATTTTAATTGAAATATGAAATGCAATGGATGATATTTCATTTCAATAAAATAAAATGTGATGATTATTATGATGTAGCATAGAGAATGATATGTATTTCTTTGATTATATTTTTGGTCACCTTTACACACAAGACATATGTGGATAAATCCTTGTAGGAAAAAACTCCACACCCAAAGAGATGTAATGCTTGTATTAATCTTCAAATGAAGTATACATCAATATAACACTCCTCTCTAAATTTCTGCAACACTTCATTACTCTAACAACTTGCAAACAAACTTATGAAACCACTATCTCAAGGCAATAATATATAGATATTTGTGGGAGAGAATATCACTATTGTATCTCAAAACAAGCATAAACCACCTAGAAAAACCCACACCCCTATTAGTGGGTAGCCCATAAACATAATGAAAAATATTAAATGATTGCATGGCCTTCACATGGGCTCCTAACCCATAGCCAATCACAATTGGTCAATCTTGAGTGCTCCATTAGTATCTGATGGCTCTGACGACTCATACCCAAAATATGTAAACTTGGGCACCCAACCCAAGATAATGTGCAAATCATGTAAATCAACATGCAAAAACATGCATTTTTGGGTGGTCCCAACCCAAAAAGTGGATGCCTAGATGGAATATTCTCCTGGCATGCTTTGTAACTATCACTATAGTGACTCCACCTTTGTGAATGCAAATACAATTTGTCATAGGAAAATAAATAATAAATATTGTGCCTTTGATATCCTTTAGAACATTTTCCAAAGAATGTGGAAACATAATAACAACTTAGGATAGCAATTATAATGTCACCTATCATAATAAAACTTGATTGTTAAGACTCAATAAACCATCTTGCTTGTACTTCCCCACATAGTATTAGCAAGTGAAAGCCCCACATTTGTGGGAAAATGGTCCCTAATTGAGCCAAATACAAATTTGAATCCAAGTGACCATTTCTTTTCAAAACCTTTAAGCACATGGGTATAAAAGGTAAATTTAAAGTTTTTTGTGTGAAACTCCATCCCATCTAAACCTAATTCATTTGAACGATTTAAATAATTAAAATTTTGATATCCCTTTGAATGCCCTCAAACACAATATCTCACCATAACATTTGTTGTTCACCTACTATTTTCTTGCATTCAATATAATCTATTTTTACAAATTTTTAGCACTTAAAAGTGACACTCTTATGGATTTTTGTGATTCCTATGCAGTTTTGTGGAAGTTTCACTTTCAACTTCCTCTAGGACAATTGATGGAGTTCAAGGGATTATCTAATGGATTTTGATGTCAATAGCTAACAAATTGTATTGTTAGGTGTAAATTATATAAAGATGTGAATTTATGATAGAATGTACCTTATTACAAGTATGAAGATGTTGATTCTTTAGGGAATTCTCTGCGAAATATAGAAGTTCCAAGAAGAGCTAGTAGAGTTTGGAGAGCTATAAAATAATATTGAAAGGTTAAATTTCTCATGGGGAATAAAGATAAATATCACAAGGCACCAAATGTTGATAATCTGAATGAAGCAATCATAGTTTTCTTAGAGAATTTTCAAGGCCCAATTTTATATAAGAATCTATGTTATTCATTATTCTTTATTATTTTATTGAATAGAATAAATAAACTTAAAATTTGATAGCTCTAAAAAGTGGCATTGAAATTGTCTACTTGGATTGTAACTACCAATTATTTGATCTTAGATTTGTTTACTAATTTTAGAGTTTTCATTAAGATATTTTAAAATTTTATATAGTAAAACATGATACTTAATTATTTTAATCTTAAACTTTGTATACAACATTCTTATTTAAATTATCAAATCATAGAAGACTACAAATTGAAACCTCTTTGAACTATTTCTTCTATAATTAACATTGATTACTAAAATTAATCAATTTGTTGAACTATTTTAAAATTTAAAATTTGTTTTAGTTTAATATATGTCATTACAAACAAATATGTCTGCAATATATTCCTATTGTGTTTTTATAGGTTGAATAAATAATCCTAATAGAAATAAATAATTATTTATAAATCTATCTTAATTTTGTCTCATTATACAATTTAATTAGTATTTTTAGAATTTTACTTTAATATGTATTTAGTTTCCAATTACTAAATTAGTGTTTTACTATTACATTTATTAGTTGAAAATATATATATTAAAAAACATAGCTTAATCTTATATCAATGATCTTATTGATGATATTGAATAGAATTCACTTTCTAATATTTGAAATATCAATTCAATAACACAATAATAGCATTTTTTTGATGGTAGAAATAATTCAATAATTTTTCTTTAAGATTTTTATGAAAATTTATTTTAATGTTTGTTGTTTTAAAGCATTATATTTAAAGTTTTATTGAAAACTTAAACAAGATATGAAAATTGAAACTTTGTTATGTTTGGTATCAATGGTGTCTCTAATTCACATGTATGGATAATATTGCCACACTTGAACTACTATACTTATAACCTAATATAGTTGTAACAATGGTGTCTATAATCAAGTCTTTATAAATCATGAAATATTTATAAGGGACACCTTATTTATTTAAATCCAAGGAATGAGAATCTTCCTCAAATAACAAACTAATAATAAAATTAAAAGAATAAACTAACAATAGTTTTGTAAAAAAATATCATATAGCTTCAAATAAAAGTAGAATTGTTACCATATAACTTTCAAGAGAAATAAAATCATCTTATAATTTCAAAGGAAAAAGGAATTATCATCATATAATTCAAAGAGATTTTTATTCTATTAGAAATAAGCATTTAGAGAAAAATTGGTAAATGATTATTGGTCAAAGGGACTAAATATTTTTGAAATCGTACACTTTCCTTAGTTGGTAACAATAGAAGAGAAATTATCTAAAGAAAAGAAGACCTATATACCCACACAAACATTTCACTATTTAAACATAGATTAGAAAAAAAAATTACATATATAATACTCCTTGATCCCATTTGAAAGTAGATATATGGAAACTCTAGTGAATGAAGGAGGTTCCTCTACATATATTTTCAAATACCTTTAAAGTTGGGGAGTTTCCAAAGTAATGGAATTATCAACATTTAATTAAATTATTGACAAAACAAATCATGTGATTAAATCTAAGATTTAAATTACTATGATAAGTATAAGATGAAACATATTAATTATATACTCACAAGAATCCCAAATGGATTGCTTAACTTTGATGCTTTCAGCCAAATTTTGATGCAAGACTCAAACTTATTATTTTATGAATATATATAAATACGCTCATGAAAGATGACAACCTCAATTCTCTTCCAATAGGAAAGTGTAGTCTTCAATAAGTGGCTCAAGATCCCATTGGTCATGATAAATATAAGTTTGTAGTTAGAGAAATGTACCTATCCTATTTGGATAGGTGTCTATTCCAAATGGATAGAGAAATATATATTGTGTATGTACATATGTATATCTTATATGGATAAATGTTTGTCTCATATGAAAAAAATGGTTAACTCATATAGATAGAAGTACCTAAATATAAAGATAAATAAATATATAATAACGTTAATTAAATAAAATCAGAAATAAAATAAAATTAGATATATCTTGAGAGTTGATACATGTGAGATCAAAGCAAGGTTCAGAATTTAGGCCTTAAGCCTATCACAACTTGTACAAATTGAAAACAAATTATGAATGTAATTAATTAATATGAAAAAATTAAATTAAATAATTGTGATGAAACACAAAACACAAATCTGTTTTGGAAAATACTCTGCCCAATTTTAAAACTTTGACGACCTTAAATAGTTATTTGACTATTCCCAAGTAGTATTTCCTTCTATCACTGGTAATTACATTCTACATATAGTGTGAGCTCATTTATTATGTCATTAAGATTCAACTTACTCTTACCTAGAAACATGGTCTTCCTTACATCCCTGAGCATCTCATTTCCATCTGAATCCTTACATCTCACGGTATATTTAAAACTGCATTCATTTTGATCAAATGCCACATCAACAACTACTTACATTTCATCTAATAAAACTTGCTCTCCCAACGTGCACCTGTCGATTCTTTCAATGTGCTTTCCTTTTCTATTTTCTCCAGGATTATCGATGGACAATTTAATGACTCTCAAGATGGCATAAATGTTGCCTTCTCTTTCCAGTGGTGCAGGATTTATTCTATCTTATTTCTGCTACACACAAGTCTTTTTGCATTGCCCACATATGCCCATTCAAATACCTCAAACTCTTTGCCTTCTTGTCCTCACCATTCAACAAGCTGCTCAAGTCTTACATTCTACCTTAATTCTCATCCTACGTGGCTTGATACATGGACCCTTCCCTTGATGTCTTCCTTGCGTGCTTCTCCCCACTTGCCCACGTTGGCATTTTTTCTGCCCATCTCAATCTCTTCTTCGAAATTAGCTTCAAAACTGAATTTGTAACCATCCTCCTCTTTCATCGTGCAAGTCTCTTGAGGTATATCGTTTGGCATCTATCTTGTAATATTCCTTCCCCATGTTGCCAACTGTTGCCTATGTTAACTGAAAAGCAACTATTTCTCTAACTGAATTATTTTAACTGCATTCTTTTTCTAGTTGCGGTTATGCTAAGGTTTTATTTTCTACTACCAAGTCATCACGTGGATGTAAGACAATCCATATGTTACGTCCAAGCTGCCTACAAAACAACAACGCCCCCCAAAACACCAAAATTCAAATAAAAAGCAAGCCAAAAATTGGAAGCTCCTGCATCAAATTGGCTAAAAACCATGATAAAATATTTACTACAAAAATTATGATTACAAGAAACATAAAATGGAAAGAACAAGAGCTTTTCTTGTGTTAAACCTACCTAAACGCAAAAGGATACTAATGAACTACAAAAGGCATAGGGTTTTAGACACATAGGACAACTAAGAGTGGGGGTGAATCAGTTGTAAATTAAATCCTTCAAAAACTTATTAATCTTCAAACGCTTATTATGCATCAACATGAATGTAAACAAATGAAACATCAACACACCAAAAACCATACACAATAGAACCCCAGATTTACATGCAAAAACTTAATCAAGGAAAACCCATGGTGAGGATTAACTCATATATATATGAATATCAACAATGATTACAAAAGGCTCATTGCTAGAAGGGCTCACTACCCAAAGGACTCACTGCCCAAAAGAAAGAAAGACTCACTGCAAAGGGCTCACTGTTTGAATAAAAAAAGAATAGAAAGAGATTGCTACAAGGAGGTTCACTACCTCAAATCAATAGGAGAATCCACCATAACAACTCTACACCATCCACAACCTTTGGCTCACTGTCTCTAGCAACTTCAAGCACACTAAAATGTACACACCTTTTGCTCACTGCTTTCAGTAGTCATCAACATTCATGCCCACACTCAAATCTCAACACTTGATCACACTTACATAATTTCGCATCACACATCACACCACACACTTCTCCAACAATTAGCCTTGCATATATATCAATTGCGACCTCAAATAACCTTCTCCAAGTCGGCTTCAACAATGAAATGTATGCACCTCAAACATGCAACCACCAAATAGGTCGGCACCAAACACCTCCACGATGGAAAGAAGTGCAGGTAGACCACACCAAGGGTTAACCAAGACCCAAATCTACACCGACACGCTAAAACACACTTCCACAATCCACGAAGGATAACTGGGTAAAAGTACAAATTGTGTCACACTTTCGGCCAACTTATCGGCACGAGTGAATTTTAGTGTTTGTACCTAAAAACCAATTTTAGTCAAACATATGATCTTGTAAGATTCATTCTAAATAAGTTAAATATGTCCACAACTTTTCCAACTAAAATTATTGGTTAAATGCATATGTAGAACCAATTTGAGGCCAATTTACTAAAAAAATGAAATTATTTGAAAAATTTAATGTTTCAACAACTCCTACTCATATAAATAACATTCTTTTTAATGTAAAAATACCCTTTTATAGATCCATAAGTCTAGTCTTCAAATATATAGTTATTTAAATAGTTTAATTATTATTTTTATTTTATTTTTATTTTTTTTTACTAAAAGTAGGTTATCAACACAAAAATATTAGGTTGATTACCATGTCAAGAAAAATACTAAAACTTATTAAAAAATTTAAAAAAAAATGTAATGCCCTAGATAAAAGAATCTAGATTAAGATAGTATAATTTATTTTCTATTTTAGATAAATATTTAATATAAAAGTTGATGTTGAGTGGAAAAAACTATGTTTTAATACATGCATATTTAAATATTTATTTAAAAAAAAAAATATTTATTAAAATTGAAAAAAAATCTATCCATACCCTAAAGTTTCAAGTTATAAATATACACAAAAAAAATTGAAGGAAAAAAAACAATTACTATATAAAGCTTGACGTCTCATGTAATGTCATTTTTTAGCATTTTACCAACAACTAAATTATAGTGTTAATTTATTAAAAAAACTATATTTAAATAATTTTATCAAAAAAATACAAACATAAAATATACTAAAAAATACACATTTTATTAGTTTACATCATTTCAAAATTCAAAACATATATGCCACTTTCTAGTGATTCAAGTTTAAAAGTTAGATTAGTGTTGCCATTTCTTTTATAAAAGTGTGACACAGCTTTGTACTTTTACCTAACTGCAAGTAATGTTAGCATGTCAGGTTGACCAAACTTGCATTAACACTAACAAGAAACCACATTCACACTTCACCGAGTCTAGAGAAATATCCTATGGAACTCATAGCAACATCACACAACATTCTAGAATATTCCAACACTAATAGAATATTCAAACATACTAGTGCAACCACATGCAATTGACAATACTATCATCATGTGCAACTAGTCAAAATGCCTCTAAGACACAACATATGAACCAAGCTTGCAAAACAGTTGCACGCCAAACCATCCAAGGGAAGATAGATACAAACAATGTTAGCACATTCCTAAATACACAAGACAAGAAACTTCAACATGGAGATATGTGGAGCAATTCCATTTCTCCTAGACAACCTTCTTCATAGTCCAACACATTGTCAAACACATCTTCTATTTTTGCACAATCCAAAACCTAAAACTCTAGATATAACACCTCTAAACACTTCTTAACATCCAAACCACACAATCACATATTAAAGCATGAATAAATGTGAAGCACAATACATAACACACCCTCGACACCTTGTACACTCTCTATGAAAATTTTCTCAAAAGCACATGGAAACCAAGTGACCATGATGCATCTGCAACACCTACTCAACACCACAAACACCTTCTCATCATAACCACACTAGAGGTTGGCATAGGTTGACATCAATTACAACACTAATTAAAACATAGTGCAACAATCCCCCCCTTTGCCATTGATGGTAGCACTTGCTAAAAAACCATCAACAACAAAAGCAACTCTGATCTCCAACTCTCAAGTAGCACTACTCCTTACTTTAGCTCTCCACTACTCTCTTCATGTGTTTTAGTCTTCTCTCCCCCTTTGACATCAATGGAAAAGGGCAACACCTACATGCTTCACTTCTTTCTCTACAACATATGCTCCCCCTAACTGCACCAAACAAAGACACCACTACCTACTCCCCCTAAGAGGTAGCCTTCATCATTCTAGAACAAAGAATACATCTTGAATTACACCCCTGGATAGATGCACCATATTATGCATTTAGTTGAAAGGAGGGGCAATAACCCCTAGATTCTGTCTGAGATACTCAAATGTATCTTTTGGAAGAGCCTTTGTGAAAATTTATACTATTTGATCCTTTGTAGGCACATACTCCAAATTTACTTCATTCTCAGCATCTTTCTCTCTTAGAAAGTGATACTAAATAGATATATTATTTGTTCTTTAATGCATGATCGGATTTTTTGAAATGTTGATAGCACTTGTATTATCACATAAGATAGATATAGGTTCACCATATGATACTGTGATAGCTTTCAATATCTTCTTCATCCACAACACATGTGTGCAACAAGATGTTGCTACAATATATTCTACCTATGTAATAAATAAGTTCAAGCTGCTAAGATGGGAAATGGTGGAAGCGGTTCTTCCAGATCTTCTAGGTCCAGTGGACCCACTTATTGTGCTCACTTATCCCTCTTCTCTTGCTCTTATCTCCTTTTTTTTTCTTCTATGAATATTGTTTGGCTATACTCTTCCATTTTCATGTGGATGTATGCCCTAGTATCTTCTATAGGTAAAACCCTATATGGAATACTCAAAAAATCTCTGAGTGGGTCATTCTCAAAAACTTTCATGCGGCATTTCTTGAATTTTGGTCAGGGTTTCTTACTCACATTCACTACTAAGGTGTAGCCATTTCTATTGAATTCAAATGCTTCAAAAAAAATTCCAATTTAGCTTTAGACAATAGTAAATACCTTTTCCTTACTCAACCAAAACTAGGGTTTGGATGCTCTGCTTCACAAATCGCCTTTGAACTCTTGAATTCACTTCAACATGCTCCACTCACTCCAAATGCATAAAAGTGAATGAAATATATTAAGTATAGGAAATTATAATCCTTCGATTCTACCCTAATTCTCATTCAATGCACCAAACAATAAAGATGGTAAAACCCTTCTCTATGCAACAATAAACCCTAAATCACTTCGCAAATTTTTCATAGTTGTATATTTTCTTCTGGAGTCTTCTCCAAAAGATCATTATTTTCCATCTACATCAAATATCTTTGTGCCAAGATATGGTGCCTCATATCAACAAGGGGTTATTTGATTATTTGTTACTGCTCCCCCGAAGCCAATGCCTAGGTTCAATTCCCTGAGGAATTATCTGCATCAGAGGTTGGTAAATATTCATTTGCAGTCTTTGATTCTTCCTTATTTTCAGGCTCCTCTTTCTTTATCCAGATCTTTTCCATTTCCTTCTTTACTTCAACTAGATCAATCTTTTTAACTAGTTCATTCCTTTTTTACCAGATTATCGTTCCTTGTATTTCTACTTCTACAAAATCTAGAAACATGTCTAGTTCTATTGCAATTGTGGCATACAACATTATTTTGAACAACATTCCTTCCATTCATTCTAGATCTACATTGATTAGCCTTGTTTCCAAATCCATAGCATGTATAGCAATAGCCATTGAAAGGTTGAATCATTCTAGCATTGTTATATGCATTCATCATTTGACTTTTGCATTTATTTGCTCTATCTCCAAACTTCTTGCATGTAAAGCATTGACCAATAAAATATGAAACATTCTAATTCATTCTACTTCTACATTTTTTTATTGCTCTATGTCCAAATTTATTGCAAGAATAATAAATACCATTGAAAGATGGGTACCTTTGAGCATTTGGTTATTTGACAGGGGGCCTTCTAGCATTATTTCTTTGGTTTCAAATATTTCCATTGTTCTTTTTGTCTTCAACCTTCTCTAGTTCATTGTTCTTCTTTGCATTAGGTGTCTGATATTATTTTGAGCTTTCTCCTTTTTCAAATCCCAAACCACCTTTGTCTTTAGATTCTTTCTAACTTGCAATCAACTCATCAAGCATTGTAGAACTTGTCTTGAATTTTTCCTCATGACTTCTTGCTTTCTCCAGATATGATCTTAGATTTACCACTTCTTGTTCAAGTCTTATGCATTCATCAATTTTTCTTTTCACCATTGCATTCAGACATTCCTCAATTCTTTTATTTTCTTCCACTTGCACTTTTAGTCTGGTGATGTTCTCATTTGCTTGTTTCAATTATTCATTTACCTCCTTATGCCTTCCTCTGAACTTCTTAATTTTCTCTCTCAATTTTTTGTTGTAGTCCTTTTCTTCTTTAATATTTTCCTTCAGATATCAATTTTCATCTTCAATTTTTTCAAGATCTTCAAGAGAAAATTTGAGTTCTCCATCTTTTTCAAACATGTAATCTTCTTCTATGTATCCAATAGTAGGAATATCTTCCATAGGGATAGGAAACTTTCTATCAACCATGTGTACAATCTCCAAGATCTTCCCAAAGTGGTCAAGCTTCTTCCAAGGAACTAAGCTCTAATACTAATTGTTGAACACTCAGAATACTGAGAGGGGGGTGAATCAGTATTCTATTAAACCATCCAATCATTAACCATCCAATTACCAAAGCATACTTAACTACAATAAGAAATGAAAGAATGAAACACCCATAACACACATAACACATGAACACCAAGATTTTTACATGGAAACCCAAAATGGGAAAAACCATGGTGAGGATTAGCTCGCAATATATTATAACTGATTACAGTATATCATAGAAAGGCTCACTGCCTGGTGGACTCACTGTCCAAGTGAACTCACTATTCTTAGAGAAAATAAAGATAGAAATAAGTGGCTTCACAGCCAAGATTTAAACTGATACAAAGTGCATCTATCATATGCTAGATTTAGTTCCTTTGAAGCTTATAATATTGACTTAATAATATTCATCCAACTTTGATCACAAATCTCTGCTCTGCTCTGCTCTACACTTACACACCTCTTCTCAATTTTCACAACTTTTTTGCTCAATTCTAATAAATTTTGCATGACTGCTTGTATTCAAATCATGTAAACACTAAAAATCAATGCCCAAAAACTCAAAACAACCTTGTATATATACCAAACTCCATCGCAAACATCAATTAGGTCAACCTAATTAGATGTAGCCCTAAAACATACAAAATGTACCTTGTCAACACCTAATACAAATCAAAATGCCTTAGCACCCAAAAAAATATAATATAGATCGACATGGACCTATATTAATAGCTCCTTCTTTCATTCACATTACATATTTAATCTCTGAAACTCTTTACATACATTAGGTCAACTAGTCATAGGACCTAAAAGTAAAATACTCCAACTAATCATCACCATAGGACACATGGATCTCAAAATTTCATCCCAATCAGAAAGCACAATGCATTGACACCTATCAACATTCTCCCAAAATTGCAAGGTCTAACTCAAATCCACGGAGGAGTGCAGACCAATTAAGTCATAACCATTACACAAAAAACTGTGTAAACCTTATATGTCGATCTTCTATTACTTGTATCTTGCAAACACTTATCCAAATCAGATAAAATTATGAATTAAGATGCTACTAATGTCTATGAACAACATATTAGAATCACATAATTAAATATGTAAGGGCGAACAAATGCAGACCAAATTATCGGAGGGCTCTGTGTACTGAGTCTACTAGTGTAGACACTTAGAAAAAGTACTTGACTATTCCTATGTGTGGATCAAACCCTCTTGCAAAATAAATCTTCTACATCATCCTTCATACTATTTTTAAATCCATCATGTAGTGTTGACATCAATGACAACACATTAATTACAGCCTTATTCATTCTTTCAACACCTTTGTAACCAAATCATCTCTTTACTAACCTCTATAGCAGCAACATGCTCTACTTTTATTGTTGAAAGTGCAACAACCTTCTACAACCTTGAAATCCAACTTATCATTGTTCCACATACAATAAAAATATACCATGTGGTTCTCCTCTTTCTATCTTTATCACTTGCTATATTTGAATCAATGTATCCCTTTAAAGTAGAGTTGGAACCTCAAAAATATAATGTCTAAGTAGTACCTCCCAAATACCTAAGAATCCACTTTACAATGTTCTTTCCTAGATTTTTCATAAACCTTCTCACAACTTGCACTACACCCCATGCACTATGAATATTAACCAATAAGATCAAGCTCCATAACCAACAAAAATAACCTTTAAAATTAATTCAGGTGATCTAGGGTGTATAAGATACACCCTTGATAACGATGAGCTACTTAGATAATACAATGGTATATAGTCTTGATTATGGGTATCTTAGAAATTTAATTATGATTGAAGCTCATAATGCACCTTATTCAAGACATACCAAGGTAAACAAACTATACTTAGACCTTAAAATTTTATATTTTGGCAAGGAAAGAAAAAGAATAAAGTAATCTTCATAGTAAAATATTTGGAATGACAAAGGGTAAAAGAAAAATACTATCACCCAATTCAATTTGTATACCTCTTGTTGTACCACACCATAAATAACAAGTCATTAATATGGAATTTGTGCAAGGTTTACCAATTAAACCCTATAAGTGTAATCTAGTAATGAATGTGATAGATAGACTTACCAAGGTGGTCCACTTCATATAACCAAGGGGTATCATTTGTAAATTCCATTCCATTGCATATTGCATGTATTGCATATTTATCACATTTGATATAATATTATTTTTCATCCATTATTTCAAATTTATGCTCTTTCTTTTCTCTTATAGAAGTTAATTTTTCTTTTTGTGTGTGATTATGGGAGCTTGAGTTCTTGAGTGACTATCAACCACTCATGGGATTATTTGAAGTTTTAGAGAACATAAATCTAGTTTCTTATCGACTATTTTTACCACCAAGACAAATTAAAATGATCCATGACATTTTACATGTGTCACTTCTTCTAAAATATGTACCTAAACATAAGCATATATTGAATTGGAATGTATTATAGGTCCAAAATCCAAGGATGATAATAATAGAGTCATACAAAATCTTGTTGAAATGTTAGTACCAATTGCACAACAGGGTGATAAACCAATGTAAAGCATAATGGGACCAATATAATGTAGAGAAGGCTACATGGAAGGATGCCAATGAAATGCAATAGATGTTTCTATTTTAAATTTGAAAATTTTGTTAAAAACTCTGATACCATTTAAGTATATTTTATTGTTTACTAAGTGATGCAGGAGCATCCTTGGTTGTATAGTGTTAGAATTGGCATGGATGCCAAGATCTTGAGACCAAATGGAAAGCACAAGAGAGAGAATATAATGTGACAAGAATAAACTATATTCAATGTCAATGATATGATTGTGATGTTTACAATGAGAGACCCCTTGGTTATATAGCTAAGGTGAGATGCAAGATGTAATAGGATTATGACAAGTGTCTTAATCATATGACATGAGAGAAATAATCACACTTACCTAGGTTCACATGTAGTAGTTGTCAAAAGATAAGATAACAACTAATGAAAACTAACACCTTCTAGAAATATTCCTTCCTATGACCTAAGTAAACTTGACATGTGTAAATAAGTCCCCTAGTAATGAATTAACTAGGTAAAAAACTTTATTTACACCAACACCCCCCCTTTAAGTGAAACTTAGGGAGTAGCAGATTATTATACAAATGACACAAAGATGCAAGAATGGGTCCCGACTACTAGGCCATGTTAGGTACCCATGTACATATGTAATGCAATCTCTCACAACCGAAGAAAAGGAGAAAACCCAGTGGGACAAAACTCCTCCCCAAAAGAGAGATGAAATAAAAAATAGAAATTCTCTCAATGATGATGAGAAGGTAAAAACCCCATGTGAGGAAAAAGACCCCCCCATAAGAGAGAAGTAGAAGAGAGACAAGGTAGCCCCCCCTCAATGTTGAGTCTCCTGCAATGATGGTAGAAGCTCGACATTGAATGTTGAAGATGATCCAATCTCGCTAAACAACATTCCTCCCCTTAGGAAGAAACAAAACCATGGATGTGTGCAGGATATCAAGAATATGGATGATGGATGATGTCTCTGAAGCATGCTCAAGTGTCTCCATGTCGATTCTGAAAGCTGACACACTCCAAATAGGCATTCTAGGCCACATTGCTAAAGAGGACAATCCAACATCTAGTAGAGATGACTGTAGAACACGATCCAAATATAATGATATCCCCTCTGAAGACAAAGAAGCCTCCTCCAAATTTTGTCCAAAAGTATCTACACTCACGTCAAACTGCAAAGAATGATCATGTAGAGATTGAACAAGAGGGTCAAGGTGTTCCCTCACAACAACTGAAGAATGAGCATCTTCATCAAAGAGAAGATGAATGTCATCAATGATGTTCTCCAAATCTACAAGATGAGACTCCAAAAACAAGTCTAGAATACCTGTCAAGAATCCATCCAAAGTAGCCATATCTAGAAGACTATGTAAGTCATGTTGCACTGAATCACAAGGAACCCAAATTGTGGAAACACAAGCATCATCAACTGCAAAGTAGATGAAGGATATGGAATGCATAGCTTAAGTACTAGATCTAATGTGAGAACTCCCAAGTTCAAGTATACAATCAGAAGAAACATTTGCAAAGGTATATAACCGAGATGAATGATCAACCACCCTAGTAGCAATGATCTCTCTAGTCTCCAAGTCTCGAATGATGACTGAATCAGGTGTGAACTCCACAATTCTCCCATCTCTACCATGTGTAATCTGATATATGGAAAGATGATTGTTCGTCAAATGAGGAACACACAAAACATCCTTGAAAGTGTTGTCCCCAAAACTAATAGATCCCTTCCCAATTACACTCATGTATGTATTGTTTCCCGTCAAAATATGAGACATAGTACAAGGCTGAAATGAAGAGACTATAGACTATGAAGATGCCATATGATGATATGCTCTTGAATCTAGAAGTTATCTCCCTGATTCTAGACCCAACAAAGCACAAAGAGCTTGAACTTTATTTCCTAATGTAGATGCTTGACCTTTATCCTTTTTAGACTATTTTGAAGTAGGAGAAGAAGATTCAGACATTCTAGAAGGAAAATCAATGTGATTCTTTTTTAGAATATTTTTCAACTCATCAATATCCTTCTTATAACAATAGTCTTCTTCATGTCCATCCTTCTTGCAATATGCACAAAAAGGCCTCTCCTTCTTAGATGATTCTCCTTTTGAGGATGAGGATTATGATTCTTTATGTGGCTTGTTTTTTTCTTCTTTTGCTTCTTATCAAGATTCCCTTATTCTTTTTGTACCTTAGACTCACTTGTCACCAATGCTTGTGACTTGGAAGACTTGATTAGACACATGTTCATTAACTTAGCTTCCTCTTGGATTAGGAGATTTGCAAATTCACCAAACTTAGGATCAACATTTGATGCTCCCATAGAGATTCAATGGGTATGAAAGCCAAAAAAAAACACTGAATACTCAGGACCAAGCTTGGATAACACATTCAGAATCAACTATAAATCCTATTTTTCAATACTGCATTCTTTCAACTATGTTCTTAGTTGCTTAACTTTGGAGATGTAGTCTTGGATGTGGTCAAAAATTTTAGGATCAAGATTCATCAAATTATTATCAATTTGATATCCCCTAATCTTATATTTTTTACCATACAATTTTTCAAAAGTCTCCCAAGCTTCTTTAGGTGTATTGCATGATTCAATATGAAATTGTAAATCAAATGAGACTAATGAACATATGCCTCCAAGTTTTTTCTCATGATCAATCTCCCACCTTGCCAATTCTTTTTGCATCAGTAGGTTTTTGAGTGGTTTCCTTTAGATGACCTATTAGAACTTTCATCATGAGATCTAGTGCCATACTGATTTTCTCCATGTAGCATAGTTATATGGAGTTAGGAGTTCAATTTGAGATTTCCCCATTGCAAGAACAAAAACCAAGAAAAAGAATGCAAGCAACCACTACAAGATTTCCCCCCCAAATTACTCAATCAAGAAACCCCCCCAAGCAATATCTAATTTGGTACTTTATATTTAATGTGTTTACAGTTTCCACTTTCCAAAAATAGTGAAGTGGTCTTTGATCTTGGTACATGCAAATGCCAAATTTGGCCACATAATAAAGTACAATTTTTGGTATACAATGATATCAATCTAACCATACCACTGAAAAGTACACAAAAAATCATGCACTTTCAAAAAAACTGCACCCAAAAATGTTACTGTAGGAGCAAGATATGAGCTCCTAAAGTTCCCAAAATGAGGACAAAGCAGCAACACCTATGAGAATCTGCAATTTCTAGAAAAACCAGAAACCAAAACCAAAAATTGATAGCACCACTATGAAGAGTGTGAAAAACTAGCCCAAATAAAAAAATATTGCTCGAAAAAAGGAGGTCGTGAGCTCAAGTGATGGGCCTCCAAAGTTCACCTGCAAAAACAAAAAGCTCAATGGAAGGGGGTCCAAAAATTTCAAATGGTTGTTGATTTCATCGATGACATGTTGCTAATGTGGGTGAAACACTATCTTAAATTTGATGGCCTGCTTCCCATCAAAAAAGCATATTCCCTTGGGCGACAAAATATTCCTCTGCCTCAGTCAACGGCGGAATCTTGGTGGACGTTGACAGAATATTCTATGATTGCTAGAATATGCCTAGAAAATATTGTGAGTGCTCTAGAATCTGATCACTAGGATTTGGATGTCAAGGTCTGCAGATTCTTTTCATCAGTTATTTGAAGGAAATGTTGAAATTCTTAAAAGCCACCAAATTTTTATTTGAATCGGCCGAATGTTAAAAAGAAGCGTCGTAATTTTAATAAGCCCACCGCTACTTAAAGAAGTCTGCCACTTTTATATATGACCACTAATATTTAAAAGTGGTCAGTTTGTTGTATTTATGGGCCCAAGGGGGTCACAGTGGTATGCCATGTGGTGCCCGCTAGCACAACTGCGGGTACGCGGTACTGCAGACCTGTGTATCGACTACGGTACCATTGCAGAAAACCTTTTTTGATTTTTTTTCTTTGCTTTACAATAAAACTTTTACATGAATATTGAATGGATACAATATTAATTTTTCAAAAAAAACAATCAAAAAATTTTGGATGGAATTAAATAATATTTTTTTGAAAAATCGTACCGACCAAGCAATGATGGCAACTTGGGGTCCTACGACTTCTTGGGAAAAATATTTTTTCCTCACCAAACAACTACTCTGATTTGGTAGTCGATCTTAGGGTTTTTGGCCCTTTTGGACGCGATGGAAGGGTCAGATTTGACCCAAAATGCTCCAAAATTGTAGCTACCTTTTGAATCTAGCAACCACACTTTAGCTTCAAACCCTCATAGATTTGGCCTTGTATGTCCGATTTGGATGAAACAAAAGGAAAAATCAACTTTCTCAAACCTTATGGATGCAATAGTGAGCTCAATTTCACACCAACAAGCTCTGATATGAACCTACAACAAAGGGCCAAAAAAGGAACACCCCCAAATTTGGTATCTCTTAAGAAAAAGACTCTCCAATGGCACCCAACCCGCTCTGATACCATGTTAGAATTGGATATGGATTCTAAGATCTCGAGACCAAATGGAAAGCACAAGAGAGAGAATATAATGTGACAAGAATAAACTATATTCAATGCCAATGATATGATTGTGATGTTTACAATGAGAGACCCCTTGGTTATATAGCCAAGGTGAGATGCAAGATGTAATAGGATTATGACAAGTGTCTTAACCATATGATATGAGACAACTAATCACACTTACATAGGTTCACATGTAGTAGTTTTCAAAAAATAAGATAACAACTAATGGGGTATGTGCAGGATCATGATGGGCCAAAAAGTGGCAATATGATAGATATGTGTAGGGTATGTGGTTGATGTCTCTTTTTTTACCCAAAATTGATGAAACAAAAAGGGTTTTTGGAGATTCTCAACTTTCCACCAATATAAATTATGCTTTACTTTGAATTTAATAAATAATTATTATTCATTTTCTATTTGAATTACGATTAAAGTCCTAATTGATAGGCTGATTGAAAAACTCTATAGCTTTCAAATGGTATCACATTTTTTGAATCTAAAACATGTGTCACATTCTATGCTTCAGCATACTATAGGATTAAAAAAAAAAAGAATTTGGAAGTTTTGACAAAGTTAAGGTGGTCAGACGAAGTTTTATATTTTTTAAAAGTTGTAATAAAAATTCATAATTAATTATTTACTTGGAAAAATTATAAAAATATGCATCACATCGGACATGAGTCCTCTACTTATATCTAAAATCTTATAAAAAAATATTATCATTTTATTGTGGTTAGGGTGGTTAGACAGACACCTACTTATTTTTTCCCCGAAATTTAAGTGCTCTGCATTGAAATTTCAAATTTTCACCAAATAGATTTTTTCTTTGTTTTAAATAAACCTAGTAGTTTAGAAACTACATTCAATTTTCTATAGATTCTATTGTTACATATTTTTGAAATAATATAGATAACTTATTCAATTTTTTACGTCAAGTTGTCACTTTGATTTTTCTGAATTTTTTGCCACTTAAGGGCATGTTTTTTCCATGATGATCCTGCACATACCCAATGACAACTAACACCTTCTAGAAAGATTCCTTCCTATGACCTAAGTAAACATAAAATGTGTAAATAAGTATTGTAGTAATGAATTAACTAGGTACAAGAGTTTATTTACACCAACATAAAGCAATCCTGTATCAACCAAAAACATTTTTTTTCTTGCATTTCAATCTGTTAGTTTCAAATTTTTATTTTGTATTTCAATGCATTATTGTTTCTCAACTTGTGAAGTAGGATACAATATCTATATGAGGCCATCTACATCATATCTAAATTTCAGACCATTTTCATTTGTCTCCTGAAAGTTATCGCTCTTAGAATTTCATCGTAATTCACAGTTAGAGCATTTATGGTCAACCTAGTCCAAATTTATTATTGCAGACCTATTATGGAGCATGTGGAGCTTAATGGAGTATCATACAAGTGTTTGGGTCTAATGGGATCTAACTTGGAGATCCATAATTCATAATTTCATGAAGGATTGTATTTCATATTTCAAGACTGACTTTCACGTTTGATCATTTATCAGGTTTTGTAAACCTTTGAGGTAGATGCAGACCATTACTAGAGCTAGAGAATCATGTTTAAGATAATTTTTAATTCATTGTAATCATTCATAAGTAGTTAGTTTTAGGATTTTCATTATTAGAGTTTAGAAATTTTGTATCACCCCATTAAGGGATTGTAATAAGGCCTTTGGCCATTTGTAATGTTGAATGCCCTTGTGACAGGCCTATGAACCCTGGTTATTCACCCATGATGCATGTAAGATTTCCAATTCAATAAAGATCTATGTTGCAAAGTATTTTCTTGTGTTATTTTTTGTTGTGTTGACTCTAAGCTACATGGTTGGGAAGTTCTTTCTAGACACTCCAACTATGGTTTCACCAAGTGGTATTAGAGCGAGTTTGTGAGTCTTAAAGACATTCCTTCTGGTGAAAAGATTATTGACCTGAGGAAAACTGCATGTATTTTCAACCGATCATCGAATGTGAGGCAGTTGGAACCCTTGTAGCCAGATCACCGAATTGAGGCAATTGCACCAAATTTCAAGGGAGAGATGTCGTCAAGAGAGCACTTTCTATGGAAAATATTGTTGGAAGAATGGATCAAACATTAGAGATGATGCAAGTAATGAAAGTTCAATTAGATGAAGTTGAAGAAGATCAAAAATAGGCCTAAACCTTAGGCATGCAAACAAAAGTGACGATGACCTAGATCAGGCTATGAATCAAATTGAAGAAGGGTATGTGTAGGATCATCATGGAAAAAATAGGCCCTTAAGTGGCGAAAAATTCAGAAAAATCAGAGTTAAGCAACTTGACATAAAAATTTGAATAAGTTATCTATATTATTCCAAAAATATGTAAGAATAGAATCTGTAGAAAATTGAATGTAGTTTCTAAACTACTAAGTTTTTTTTTAAATTTATTTGGTGAAAATTTGAAATTTCAATGCAATAGCACTTAAATTTCAAAGAAAAAATAAGAAGTAGGTGTCTATCGACCACCCTAACCACAATAAAATGATAACATTTTTTTATAATATTTTAGATATAAGTAGAGGACACATGTCTCGATGTGATGCATATTTTTTATAATTTTTTACAAGTAAATAATTAATTATGAATTTTTTATTATAAATTTTAAGAAAAAAAACTAGTATGTTGACCACCTTAACTTGAAAACTTCATAAAATTCATTTTTTTTAATCCTATAGTATGAGCATAAATGTGATGCATGTTTGGATTCAAAAAATGTGATATGTTTGAAAGCTATAGATGTTTTTAATCAGCCTATCAATCAGGACTTTAGTCATTATTCAAATAGAAAATGAATAATAATTATTTATTAAATTCAAAGTAAAGCATAATTTATATTGGTGGAAATCTGAGAATCTCCTTTAAAAACCCTTTTCGTTTCATCAATTTTGGGTTAAAAAAAGTTGTCAGCCACATACCCATCATATCGCCACTTTTTGGCCCATCATGATCCTGCACATACCCAAAAGCCCTAGATGATGAAGAATAAGAATCAAATTAGATGAAGATGTTGAAATCTATTTCAAAAATTGGTAAGTGACCTAGATTTGAAATTCAAAATTACATGAGAAATTTAAACCCTGAAGAATTGATTGACTGGATCAATGAAATAGAGGAATACTTTGAATATAAAGAAATTGAAGGTCTAGAAAGAGTGAGTTTTGCAAAAACAAAGTTGAAAGGTCATGTTGATTTATGGTGGAAAGAAGTTCAACTGGATAGAAATAGAACAGGAAAGGAGAAAATCATCAAATGGGATAGAATGGTGAAAAAGATGAAGAATCAATTTATACCTCCTAATTATGAGCTTGAATTGTTGAAAAGATTGTAGAACCTAAGACAAAAGGAGAAATTTGTGAAAGAATATACTAAAGAATTCTACAAGATGATCATCAAAATTGATCATAGTGAAGTGAGGAAGGAAAAGGTTGTGAGGCACATCAATGGACTGAGAATAAAAATTCAAGAACTAAGCCTGGTAAAGATGACATTAGTTGAAGAATCATACCAATTTGTGTTGAAGGTAGAGGAGAAGTTGAACAAGAAGTTTAAACAAAGGCAAAGAAGTGCAAGAGGAAGATTCTAGAGGGGTGAATCACAAACTAGAGAAAGAATACCTTATGCAAAAAAACAAGGATGGGAAACCCTACTACGGTGAAGAGAAGGATTGTAATTCATACCATAGTGGAAGAGAAGATAGAAATTTATACTGCAGTGATAGAGGAGGTCATATTTCATATCGCAATGATGGATACTAGAGAGAGAGAGAGGGGGATCTGAGAGGAGACCATTCAAAGGAACATGTTTCAAGCATGGAGGTGAAGGACATAGAGCATTTGAGTGTCATCAAGGAAGTATCAGAAAGAAAATTAAGCATACCAGAAGAGTAGCTTATGCAGATGAAGAACCTATTGAATCCCTTAATTCAGTTAGGAAACCTAAGAAAGGTGAATCATTAGTGATGAGGAGAGCTTTGATGCATGAAGAAGTGACTAAGGAGCCACCACAAAGAAAGAGTTTGTTCAAAACAAGATGTAAGTCCAGAGGAAAGGTATGTAAAGTTATCATTGATAGTGGGAGAACTGGTAATCTAGTTTTAGAAGAGATGGTAATCAAGTTGAATTTGAAGAGATTGAAACATCCAGACCCCTATAGGATAGCATGGATTCAATATGAGCATAAGATATTGGTGAATGAGAAATGTTTGGTAAAATTTCATATACAATCATATAGGGATGAAGATTGTGTGATATTATTCATATGTATGCATGTCATTTACTATTAGGAAGACCATGGAAATATGATAGGAAAGAAATTCATGATGGAAGAAGGAATACTTACACTATGACTTCAAATGGCAAGAGAATTAAGTTGATACCTTTGGAGGAAGAAGATAAAAGTGAAGTTTGTCGCACTACGAAACTATGTTTGGTAGATGGAAGGAAATTTTGGATGGATTGAGACATGATAATATGCATTTTGCATTGATTCCAAAGAAGGGCGGTAAGCCTGAGGTAGAGAATCCTACTGCAAAGAATGAAGAGGTAGCAAAAATGGTGGAGTATGAATACATCATATCAGAGAATGTACCAGATGGACTTCCCCTAGTTTGGAGTATCAGTCATCACGTTGATCTAAAATGTGAACAAGTTTTCTAAACAAGGAAGCACATAGAATGACACCGACAGAAAATGTAGAATTAAACTGGTAGATACAAGAGTTCTTGAAGAAAGGATTGATCAGAGAAAGCTTAATCCCATGTCTGGTACCTGTTGTACTTGTTCCAAAGAAGGATGGAGAGTGGATAATGTGTACAAATTCAAGAGTAATCAATAGGATCACTATCAAGTATAGATTCCCATTGCTAAGGATGAATGACATTATGGACTGTTTGAGTGGAGCAAAGTATTTTGCCAAGATTGACATAAAGAGTGGGTACCATCAGACCAAAATCATAGAAGGAGATGAATGGAAGACTAAATTTGAGACTAATTAAGGATTGTATGAGTGGTTAGTGATGCCTTTTGGATTGAACAATGCACCAAGCTTTTTCATGAGGTTGATGAATGAGGTACTCAAGAAATTCTTGGGTAAGTTTGTCATAGTTTACTTGGATGATATTATGATTTTTAGTAAAAATAGAGAAGAACATTCAAGGCACATCAAACAAGTATTGTAGAGGTTGAGAGAAGAGAAGTTGTTGATTAATTTCAAGAAGTGTAGCTTTATGAAGATAGAGTTGGTGTACTTGGGTTTTGTTATTTTTGTTGAAGGATTGAAGATGGACCCTAAGAAGGTAAGACCAATAGTTGATTGGCCAATACCTATGAACATTAGAGAGGTAAGATCATTCCATGGATTAGCTAGTTTCTACTAGAAGTTTATCAGAAGCTTTAGTAGCATTTGTACACCCATGATAGAGACAATGAGAGGATACAAGGACTTTAAGTGGACATCCAGAGCACAAAGGAGTTTTGAATTTTTGAAACTAAAGGTGACAAAGAAACCAATGTTAGCATTACTTGATTTTGACAAAGTATTTCAAGTTGATTGTGATGCAAGTGGAAATGCAATAGGAGTAGTGTTGAGTCAAGAAGTAATACCTATAGCTTATTTTAATGAGAATTTGACTGATGCTAGAAGAAGATATTTAATTTATGATTAGGAATTCTATGCCATAATTCAATCCTTGAAGAAGTGGAAACATTAATTATTTCCTAAGGAATTTGTGTTGTACATCGATCATCAAGCCTTGCAATATTTGAATAGTCAAGGAAAGTTGAATCAGAGACATATGAGGTGGATTGATTTCTTACAGAGTTATACATTTGTGTTGAAACATAGGAGTGGCAAGTCAAACAAAGTTGTAGATGCATTGAGAATAAGGAGGAATTTGCTGACAGAGATGATGATAGAGGTACTGGGTTTTGGAGAACTAAAGCACATCTATGAGAATGGTCTAGATTTTCTCGAAGCTTGGAAAGCATGTAAAAAACTAATAGTGAAAAATTGGAGCCAATGGTTGGACTATTTCATCCAAGAAGATATGTTGTTCAAGGGAAATCAGTTGTGTATTCTGGGTTCAATGAGAGAAAACCCGATTAAAGAAAATAATATTGGAGGATTAGTAAGAAATTTTTGAGTAGATAATATAGTAGATTTGGTGAGTGAACATTATTTTTGGCCACATATACATAAGGATATCAGGAAGTATGTTCAGAGTTACAAAATTTTTCAAGTTGCAAAAGGGAGTAGTCAGAATATTGGATTGTACAAATTGTTGATAGTACCAGAGAGACCTTGGGAGGATATAAGCATGTATTTCATATTGGTATTACAAAGAACATGAAGAGGACATGATTCTATAATGGTAGTAGTAGAAATATTTTCTAAAATGACACATTTCATTCCCTACAAGAAGACTAATGATGTTGTGCATGTTGTTGACCTATTTTTCAAGGAGATTGTGAGATTGCATGGATTACCTAAGAGTATAGTTTCAAATAGGGACACTAAATTCATTGGATTATTTTGGAGAACATTGTGGAAGAAGATGAAGATAGACCTAAACTTCAATTTAGCATATCACGCATGGACTGATGGGAAAATAGAAGTGGTAAATAGAAGTTTGGGTAACTTGTTGAGATGTTTGGTTGGAGTCAAGGCAAGAAATTGGGACATAGTTCTACCACAAGTAGAATTTTCATACAATAATTCAACAAACCAAAGTATAGGGAAGACACCATTCGAGATTGTGACAGGAGTACATCCCAAAGGAGTTGTAGAGCTAAGAGATGTCAATATGGATACTAAAAGGAGTGCAGAGGAAGAAGAGTTTGCAAAATTCATGGTAACATTTCATAATCAAGTTCGGAAGCATTTGGAAGATAAAAATAGTAAGTATAAGGAAAAGGCAGATGAGAACAAGAGACACAAGGAGTTTTCTATTCGAGATGAAGTAATGGTATATATGAGGAAGGATATTTCTAGTTGGAACATACAATAAGCTGAAGATGAGTAATTTTGGACCTTGTAAAATTATTAGAAAGTTTAATTCTGAAAAATGCATACGAAGTGGAGTTACCAGAGACACTTGTTATATCACCTATTTTCAATGTTGCAAATATATATGAGTATCATGAAGGAAAATAAAGTGACACTCACAATGGAGTAGATTTGAAGGATCAGTTACCACATCAACAACTAGAGGAGATTGAGCATAATTTGCATACTAGAATTGGAAGGAGCACTAGGAACAAGCAATATAAAGAATATCTAGCAAGGTGGAAAGGTAGACTAGTGGAGGATTCATCATGGATTTCTCAAGCTAAGGTGGGCCACTTTGGTTTTCCTCTAGCCCCTAGAAAGTGAGGGACTCAATTTTCTTCCAACCCCAAGTGTCTAATGCAGGAGCATCCTTGGTTGTAAATCAATCTTGTATCAACCAAAAACATTTCATTTCTTGCATTTCGGTCTGTAGCAGTTTTAGAATTTCATTCCGCAGTTCACCCCATTATTGTTTCTTGGCTCATGAAGTAGGATACAATATATACATGAGGCCATCTACATCATATATGAATTTCAAACCATTTTCATTTTTCTACCAAAAGTTATCACTCTCAAAATTTTACTGTAATTCATAATTAGAGCATTTGGAACCGACCTGGTCTATATTTCTCAATGCAAACCTATTCTGGAGCATGTGGAGCTTAATGGAGTATCATACAAGTGTTTTGGGTTTGTTTTGGGTCTAATGGGATATATCTTGGAGACCCACAATTCATTGCATGAAGGATTATTTTTCATATTTCAAGGGTGACTTTCACATTTGATCATCTATTGAGTTTTGTAAGTGAGGTAGACATGGACCATTATTGGAGCTAGAGAATCATATTTAAGATCATTTTTAATTCATTATAATCATTCATCAATAGTTAGTTTTAGGATTTTCATTATTAGAGTTTAGAAATTTCGTATCACCCCATTAAGGGACTGTAATAAGGCCTTCGGCCAATTATAATGTTGAATGCCCTTGTGGCAGGCCTGTGAACCCTGGTTATTCACCCATAAGGCATATGATGCATTTAATATTTCCAATTAAATAAGGATCTATTTTGTAGAGTATTTTCTTGTGTTATTTTCCATTATGTGGTCTCTAGAAAGTTGCATGATTGGACAGTTCTTTCTGGACCCTCCATCTGTGACTACACCACTAAGACTACTGGGTTGATGCAAGAAGTTGGGTACACAAAAAACTCAAAAAGTGGAAATGTTTTTGCTGTTTTTCAGAATTTGTCACACTTGGACTGAAAATTTGAGGCACTTCCACAATGAATCTTAAAAAAAGTCAGTAATATGAAATTTAGAATTTTGAATCTAGTTTCCAAATATGTAAATTATTAAAATATCCAGTTTATAGAAATTAAATTTTGATAAAGATCTATAAAAACCACTTTTTTAAAGTCCCTGTTTTTTAACCATACCAAGCAGGTGTACGGACAACACTTTTTGACCCAAATAAAATTATTTTGCTAATTCCTTTTAGGAAAAGAGAGCTAACAACATGAAGTTTGGGATGGATTTTTTTTTGTAATTTTTGATTGAATATATTTTTTTTTATTAATTTTTTATTGGCCTTAATTGATGTTTTTTCAAATCAACGTGTACGGACAACATAATTGGACCTAAACAAAACATTTTTTGACTCTTTTTTTTTTTCATTGTGTAGAGAATTGTCTGAAGTTTGGGACCATATAATTTTTTTTACAAGAAACTTAACCAATACAAAGTTATTAAAAAACCAAAAAAACTTGATCTTTCAAATTTAAGGCCTAGTTTGCTTAGAAATTAATTTAAAAATAACAAACTTAATCCAATTTTAACAAAAATTATATATCTAGAAAGTAGACATTGTGTTCTCTAATGGGTTTTAATTTTATAGACTAATTCAGAAAAAAAGTTCATCATCTATGTTGTCAAAGTTGGACTTTTTTTTCAGTTTGCCTTAGTTTTTTAGTTGCAGGTCAAAAGCTAAGGCTCGGATTGCCAAGCCTTTCCCGAGCCTAAAACCGGGGCTAGATTTGGTTTGGGAGATCAACTTTTAAATAACGCGTATGCGTTATAGAAACGCGTACGCGTTATTTAAATAAAACGCGTACGCGTTTCATAACGCATACGCGTTATGTTTTGCCCGTTGGCAGAAAGCAACGCGTACGCGTTACTAAACACGTACGCATTTTAAAAATATAACGCGTACGCGTTTCATAACGCGTACGCGTTTGTATAATAGCCGTTTTTCCCTAATTTGAAAATTACTGTTAAAACACGATTTTTTTACAGCATTCTTTTTCTGCAGTACAGACCTAAAGTGTCATTTTCTGCGTTTTTTATTGCAGATTTGTCTTGTGCAGGGCATATTCTATTCAAATTGTTGGAAGAGTAAAAGTGCAAGTTAAATTTTCTGAAGTGGAATCAAGTGCAAAAATATTTTACAAGAAGATTTGGAAAAAGTGAATTTTTGGATGTACTCATGATGATTTTGTACTTTAGAATTTATAGAAAAAATAATCTTCATAGTACATAGTTTTATTTGAATATTTGAAGGAGGGGAAAATTTTAAAATAGGTTTCTTGAATTATTGTTTTTGTCATCAAAGATGGTTTGGTAACCATGGGTGATAAAAAAAGACAAAGAAAAAGATGTAGGAAGGTAATGACACCCGAAGAAATTCAAGCAAATAAAGATAAAGAGGCAAAAAGACAAAGGGAAAGGGGACAAATGATTCATCAAGTGAAAGATTTGGAAGCATCTAGTTCTAAGAATGTCGAAGAGGAAGCCATGAATGATGAAATCAATGTAGATGATGCAAATGTGGAGATGGTGAATATGGAAGAAAATGCAACTATGGAGACAAACCCAAATGTGCCTTCAACTTCAACTTTGAATAATATGCAAATAACTTCGGGTGTGTCTTCAAATCCACCTCCCAATGATATGGAAAATGTACCTATTCAAACAATCTATCCAGGTATGTCTTC